>BOPP01000117.1:888020-943877 GCA_017312745.1 Gryllus bimaculatus
TGCTAATCCTGGGAGGATGGAAGATGGAATGATGATAATGAAGGATGCATATATGACACACGTAAATAGACATACGCGAACACACCTATGCCCGAGTAGGGACTAGAACCCGCGATTCTCCCATCCGAGATCGCCACGGCACAGCACTACTGTCTTAGCTTTCTCGACTATCATTATTATTATTATTATTATTATTATTATTATTATTATTATTATTATTATTATTATTACAGTGGTATTACATCATCAACCAAGGAAAACAAATGAGAAACAATAGTTATATAGTTATTAAATTTACTCACAGCAAGATCGATAAAATCAATGAATTATTAACATACACTTACATCTTTATTTTAAATATTTTTAATAAATTTTTATTAAATGTAAGTAAAGTCCAGAAATTAATGTTATATTTTATAAAACGATAATGAGAAGTAATACCACACGAATCATATCGACATAACACAACCAATGAAAGGAATGGAAAGTCGTAACAGCTGCCGGCCGTTACGTAATTAAATAAAGGAATATATTCTAGCACAAGCACATGTCTGGCCTTATCTAATTAAAGTCCAAGATATTTTATAATTTTTATGTTCAATATGTTTACTAGAAAGTGGTATTTATTATTGAATGGCACTGCCGATGACACAAATAACGATTTCGGGTAATTTTAAAGCTTGTCCTTCGCCTGGGTGTACAATCGTCAACTGTGTCCGTGATTTGCTCTTCATCTGTCAAATGCTTTAACAGTTGATTAAATTTCTCTGCAATGATAATGTAATGTGACATTTCGGATGATTTACCCATCTAACTCAGTTGCCATTTTGAGAAATGAAGTGTTACAGAAGAGTTTACGGGTCGAAACTCACTTCATTATCACCCCGTTCAAGTTGGAAAATATAAAGAGGCCATAAAATCCATACCATTAGCAAGCTTCCTCTGCAACAGATGAAGTCCACCACGAAGAAACCGTACAGATGCAAGTTGAAGTTAAAGTCCAATAAATATGATACTTGCCAAGGAAGGTTGTTTTTGATGGGCTTCGATTTTATCTGGAGGTAGAGGGTTAAAGAGAACATTTAAAACAGTCTTACTATTCAGAAAAATGTTAAAATATTGATTTGTATTTAAAGACGATATCTGTAATAAGCTTTTTACGAAAAATATGTATTTCAATGAAACAATTTTTTTCCATTTACATCTCTACTTTACCTACGTTAAATTAGGCTTCAAGACACGTATTCTGATGTAATTTTGTATCTCACGTAACCTGTCGTAGCTATCGTCGTTTGGTATCTATTAATGAATGTGCAGTGCCAGTGCGCTAAGGGGGGCATAGTGATGGACTTTGTTGTCTAAAATATTGAACCCCGTGCAAAATACATTACAAGCACCGCCGCTGTAGCATTTGCGTGACCGCTGTCGGCTCGCGTGCACGCTTGCCTGCTGTCTTTTGTTTCTGGCCTGTGGGGTAGGAGGCAGCGAGGTCGTGCATTGCCTCCCCCCGCCACGCCCTCTTCCTATTGGGATGAAGGTGCTAAATGCGCGCCGAAAAATATGGCCACGACCCAAATTCAACACGTACCTTCACGTAAAGATTCGTATCGTTAGCTGTCTACCTGAGAAAATAAATGAAGAGTATTGTCTCTATTTTGTTTTCTCTTGTACATTCGACATCTATATTCTTAGAGATAAAAAATTTTTAGAAAATTCGCTGACTTGTTTGAAATTAATTGGCAAAATTATAGTGTGTTTCTTCAGACATTCTATCTCCACAACAAGTTCATGTATTTTCATAATTCTTTATATAATTATACACAAAAGTAGGGCCTAGGAAATGAATTAGAATGGTGAAGGTAGTATACTCTGGATATTTCACTTCATTTAATTGAAACTTATTTTAGTCTATTGTCTAGACAAAATCATGGATTGTAATTTTCAAGAAAAATTATATCATTAGCTTTTAGGTATTGTTGATGATTTATGGTTTTTGACATGCATGAAGTGTTGAAAATTCTCAATACAGGAAAAGTTCTGAAGCGTATGAAGTTCACTCATATGGGCTTGACAAAAAAACGTGGCACTTGCGTAGTCGCTTCGAAAAAAATATTTGCTCGAAAATTAAGAAACGTAGACAACCATGGTTTAAAGCATTTAAATGAGAATAAAACAGAGTTTACGACTCAATAAAAATGTAAAAATATGAAATTTCACGATTTTTCATAGTTTTGAGGTGGACAGCTACCTTAAAGGGACAATTCAGGTTCGAGAACACTAGATAATTGACTTTTTAAACGTGAATATGGTATTGAAATTGGATTAGTGCTAAAAGAATCAAAATAGAGAACAGTGGCGGACTGATCATTGATGGTCAACGAAAATCCGATATATTATCTCGAAAACAAGGGCAAAAACTTTATTCTGTAGTGTCGGATAGATAGTTCAGTAAACGACTGGCCTTAGAATTGCGAAAATCACAGGACAATAAAGTCTGTCGCAAGAACCAAAGTTCCACAGACTGCGAAATTTTAATCAATGTAGTTGCATTACCGTCAGTGAGGGTACATTGTAACGCCATTCCAAGCTAAGGAATACATTACAATTCTTATTTATTATAAAAATATCTATGGACGACGATATTTATGGGAAAATGTTTCTATTTAGTGAAAAGAAACAAAAAAAATGAATTGAAATATTCACAGTTTACAATTAACGTTCAACCGCTTGTTTCATGTCAGACCTAATAAGGGCCGAGCACGCTAAACCCTAAGGATTGTGACCCCGACCCAGTCTGAGTGCGAGCGTGAGACCATCTTGCCTGCGTATTGTAATTAATAGCGCAATATCTGAGGGCCATGGTGGCACCAAGCTCGTTGCGTGCCCCCTACCCGGCTCCGTAGTTCATAACGATAAGACGTGCGTTGTAGCTACCAGACAACGCAGGTTCGGACTTAGCGAACTTGGCACTGGAAGCAAACAGGAGGGTAGAGTCGGAAGGTCATGGGAGAAAGTGGGTGGATGGTAATAGTGGGAAAGCCAACGCCGTCCGTAGAGTGTCCTTTAGCAACGAAAATATTACAATAATGTAAGTAATGTTTTGCAAATTTTTGCCTACTACGTTTGGGAATTTGCCTATTAAGGTTGGGAACTACTACGTTAAATTTAATTTCCAATGCCAGGAGTTGTGTTCACAGTAGTCATTGAGGATGGAAGTTTTCATTGTCTAGTTGTGGCGTTGAAGGTTAACTCAATTAATCGACTACACATTTGATTAAAAATATTGATATATGAGTGCCCAAGAAAGAAGAGAAAAAGGTCTCTGATATATTGTCTTAAAGATACCAACAGAAGTTAAGTAGTCGTTAGAAGTTAGTCTGTAACATAATTAAAAAACGTATCGCATCGTTGTCAATTTTTCAATCAAACATTTAAAAGATTAAAAAATTCAAATTTTACGTGAAACGTTAGGAGAAAAAGTAGAATATTTAACTCGTTGGCTGCGAATGTAAACTAATTTGGAATATATATTTCTTATTTCTGCAATATCTCACTTTTCTGCGAATATTGAATTATTATAGAACGACCCACTACTCGAAGGTTCCTGTAACAATTTCTGGCTCAGTATCGTAAATATATAAAGTGAAAGAAGAGAGAGACGACATTGATATACAAGAATTTGTTCTAAAATGTTTAATTACGCAATGCAGTAATAAAATAAAATACGACTCACTGCTTGTATAATTTCCCTATTTCTGATGTTAGTAAAACGAAGCAACTTGTGATAAAAATTGCTAAGTGTACTTTTTCGGCCCTCACGTCATTTACAATACTCATTATATTTTCTGTATTCATAACACTAAATAGAAATGAATTCAAGTCACACAGGAAACATTACAAAAAATACAGTTTCACATAAATAGAGTACATAAAATATAATAAAAAATAAAAATTCTGATAATTCACAACAACAACAAAAAAACAACGGAAATTTAAAAAAATATTTTGTCTGTGAAATAAGTGTTCCATGATTTCCTGAATCGCAGTAGTAACAACCCTGCTTTGAAACTTGGTATAATGTATTAATAGTATGTGTATTAATAGTTGAGCTTTTTATTTTCTGTCAATTAGTGCATTTTATTGAATTAATTTGTTATGCGAAGAAAATATGTATGCATTGTTAAGCAAAGCAAGTGGGTATTGAAACATTAGGTGAAGATAATACAAATGAGGTCGAGGTCAGACGCTGCATTTGAAATGCATTTGCGAAATGAAACCGCAAGAAATGCTGCGATGGGCCGCAGGGCGTGGTTGCTGTCGCGGTGCATCGACTGCGCTGGTGTCCGGTGGCGCGACTAAGACGAAGAGCCACACGAGAGCCCTTATCGCAGTGGCGCACTGCTGCGCGGCGGCCTGGGGCCGTTCCGGTTAATGGGCGAGCAATGGGAGCAGGCATTGCCTTTCCCCTCCCTTTCCCCTCCCCCTCCTCATTTCCCCTCTCACCTTTTCCTCTCCCATTTCCCCTGCACCCTCCTCTTTTCCCCTCTCGTCTTCTCCTTAACCATTTTATCTCCTTCTTTTCCCTCCCCTCTATTCCCTCTTTCTTTTCTTTCCCCTTTCTCTTCCTCTATTCCTGGCTCGTTTTCTCATCCCCTTTCCCCCTCCTACCTTCCCTCCTTTTCCCTCGGCCTTTCTCATCCCTGTTCCTCTTTCCCATCCCTTTTTCTCCTCTCCCTTTTCCATCCTTTTCTTCTCACCTCATTCCCTTCCGCTCTTCCTCCTTTCCTTCTCCGCAAATTTACTTCCTCCCTCTTGCACTTCATTTCTGCTTCGATCACTTTCCATCTCCTCTCTTGCCTGCCGTCAATCTCCCTCCTTTCCACTCTTTTCCCTCCCTCACTCTTAATTTCTCTCGTTTCGCACCCACAATCTGTGTCGTTTAATCGTCAGATGACGTGCTAAGAATATGCCCTAAAGACACTTCCTAACGCCGTCACAAAGTTTCACGCTGCAAATAAAGGTAAAATTACAGAAATTAAACACGATCTTACGCTTAATGAGGGAGTTTAAAATGCTCACTGTGAGAGAATATCCGGATGAGCTCCTAACGAGGTACGTTAAGAACCGCCAAAAAACAGCAAAGTCTGAATAAAGAGACAGTTATCATTGCGTCAAATCAGGGGTTTACAGGAGTAACAATTAGTACGGTTTAAGCGCAAGTTGACAACCAAGAGTTTTGCTTATTTACCCACATATTGTTTTCTCACATGAAGTTTTAAAATTTATTTACATTTTATACCATTTGAGATTTTGTTGCAATTATACAGTTCTTGGTTTTTCTTTTATATTGTATTTACAATTTGGTTATTAACTATAGTTTTAATTCTTGTTTATACTGTTATTGTAAGTTAAACTTTTACGATGAAAAAAAAAATTTAATTGTTCAAAACCGATTGTCTTACGAACGCCTGATGATGCGACCATACCGGGTCCCAAAACGTGGTGACTTGATTGCATAGATGTTCATATTTTTTCCCCTAGGGATTTTGTCCAGCGAACAGCCTGTTACGTCCCGATGGATCGCGTACTTGACCACACACCAGACACCAACACCTTGAGGGCTCATCCGATCTAGGCGAGGCTCTCTGCGGCAACAGATATATGAGAGACAACTGACAAACAGATATATGAGAGACAACTGACAAACAACCATGCTCAAGTTGAGATTCGACCCCGCAGCCCTTCGGGCCGAAACGCTGAGTCTGTGCATGCTCTTAGCCACTTAGGCCATCCAGATCGGCTCAAATAAAAAAAAATTGTTTTAAAATGTGGATTGACTAGATTGTCTTTAATGTATGAGAACACCATTGCATATAAAAATATGCAAAGGTTAGCTATTTCAATTACAGAATAGTGATCCATATTTATTAAAAATGACCCTCCGGAACTCCGGTAAAAATCAACAGGTGAGATTTTGCCTTAATAGATCTGCAAGACGCCCTCGAGATGTATTAACGTTTTTTTCTAAGGTAAGCTAACAGTTTGTTCAACACAGGTCATATAAATCATTCTATGAGGCGATATCAAAAAACACAGCGTTGCAATGTGTCCCTTCCTCCCATTTCTCGGAATCGTAGAAAAAAAAAGTCCTTGGTGGCGCACCCTGGCACGGGCTGACGTCGTGGCAGGGGGTCGCGCGGCGCAGTCCCCTGTCACCGCGCGGGCAGATGAAACCCAAACGCGCGTGCAAACATTTACCTCGGACGCAGGGGGAGCTGGGATTGATCGAACAGGGAAGCGTACAGTCCGCTCACTCGTTGACCTTAAGGCGAACTATCAGTCGAATCTCGTCGTGGAGCGCGCTTCAACCTCACGTGACGGACAAGTTTAACGCGGTCATAGAAACGAATTGTAATGAAATTATTACCCGTAAATGTACTGAAGTACTACGTATGCTTCCTTATCCGCGCCTGGAGTTACTGTGTACGTTTGTGAGACTTCCTTACGCTTGGAGAGCTCATGCTAGTTTTGTTTCTTTATACCGTTCTGTTATATTGATTTAACGGCACCAAGTGGTGGAACGAAAATCCATTTATAAAGAACGACAGACCGTTAAGCGCGGTTCATTAAGGATAATTGAAACAAATAAATGGCAGCTAAATTATGAGTATACTTTTACAAAGAAAGATAATTCTTTTAATTTGATTTTTTTCTTACCTATTTCCCCCAACTTCTCTTCTTCCGCACACGTTTATACTTATATGCAGTACACTACCACACGTGTTGTAAGACGCTTAGAGATTGTCTCGGATGGGGCGGTGCCAAACTGGAGAGATACGCCCTGCTAGCCGACATGTAGGTCGGAACCGGATCTCACTATCCAGTCGGAGTGGAATACTGCCATCTCCCGGCATTTAACATACACTACACTAAGAGGACTACTGATCGTACGTGTACATGCCCGGAAACATGAAACAATCAATCAACCGAAAATATTTCACTCACAAATAAAATAGGAAACTTTTACTAAGGCAACAATTATTCGCTGAATTTAGTGAGAATGAAGATAAAAATGTTATTTGCGGAAGACGTTCATTAACCCATTTTCAAAACTAACTCATAAATATAGTAATGATAATCTAGTAGAAAACTTGTTATTTATTACCAGTTGAATTTAGCGAGAGACAGTTAACAAGTAGATGAAAATGATGACAAGTAGATGAAAGTAAAACTGATTGAAATATTGATTCCAAAAATAATTCAAAATATTAAGGCGCTGTCTAACTCGACGATATCCAGTATGACGAATGTAATCACTGTGAGAAGAAAAGTTTCATAGGGTCATAAAAGTGCGTGTATTTGAATAAGTAAATATAAACGAGAAATATTCAAAATAAAATAGATTAGAATCACGTTCATTAAGGCTTCAACCAAATAGCTAAGTTTTCTTATTACGAACCAAAACTAACGACAAAATACCAAATTATAAAATAATAGTTTAAAATATTACTAAAATTTAAAATGATTTAAAAAAATCCAAATGTTCGTGAAATTGCTCCTAGTAGTTTTATAGAGATATATCAAACTAACAATTCAAAATAAAATAAGAAAATAAATATGAAAACAAATGTATAAGGGCTATCATATGCAACAACGAAATGGTGAATGGGCCTAGTGAAGAGTGGAAAGTTGTGCAGAGAAATGATGATAGAAAAATATAGAAGCTAGGACGAGACTCGCAGCTTTAGGAAAACTCGCTTTACTACTTACTCTGTAATGGTTTTTAGCATCCCTGCTAAAATACACTATCGTGAAAGCTACCAACAAATTTTGGGTGGCTTTTTGTGATTTGGTGAGGCAGTCATATTACAGCTCGGCGTAGTTGATACCGGAACAATAGTGGAAATCAGATCTGGTCCCATCTAATTTCAGACAAGCTTGATGGTAAGTTTGGAGAGTCATTAATCCAGGGTACAAAGTGAACTGCAGCTTGTGGAGCATGCTGTTTTGCCCTTGCAACATCGGGGAGTGCGTTATCTTGCTGGAAGATTGATTCGAACCCAGTGTCCAGCTACGAACGGATGACAGGTCTGACATCACAGATGCAGGAAGCACACGTCATTATTCCCTGAACACTTTAGGCTTATATACATTACATTTCCTATAATCATTATTTCTCATGAGAAAACAAATTGGCAGGTGTACGTTTACGGACGCGAACATCGTCACTACTTTGTCTGAGATTAAGACCAGTCTGTTTTGTAGCTAATTTCACTCGCTTCTTTAATGAACTGTGATGCAAGGAAGTGATCCTGTTATGATTATTTGTACTTAGTATTTATGTCACACTATGTGGTGAATAATTTAATTAGATCATGTTTATAGTGTCGGAAGGAATATTCTAAAGAGGCAGGTAGCTTAGGACATCAACTGGTGTCACTACAGTGTCTCTGACCGGGAGATCCTAGGGTTTGAGTTCTGACGGTGGCAGAATTGTCGATACTATCTATATTATTATTTATATTATTATTATTATTATTGTAATCCGTTACAATACCGAAGAGTAATTCTTTTACATAGGCTATTTACATACAAAAATGAGGAAATATAAACGCTATTTACACACACAATAAGTAACACTTCACTTTGTCTTTGTCAATTTTAAAACTGTTAACTTTGATTTTACTACTTATATCTAATTAGATAATATTTCATCTTACTACTTTCTGCCTTGGCACTTAATAAGTTGGTGAGAAATTGAATAATCTAGTGTAGTACGCTCATTGTGTTGGATTTAGACATGGACTTCCTTTGCCATGGTAGACCATTGGCTGCAGCATCTTCACTCCGTCCAACCACCTCGTCTTCTGCCTGCCGACGTTTATTTGCAAGTCTTGGATTCCAAGCACTATTTCGGTGAGTCTAGCAGATATGGGGAAGTCGCATGTTGTGACCTGTCCAACGTCATTTCAGGTGTCTCGCTATAAAGCTAAGGTCAAATTCAGAAGCTGTTTGGAGATGATTTCTAGCGACCGTCTACTCTGGTCGGTAGTTTTCGGTTGTTTCTCCGATCCATATCAGGTGAACACTCAGGTAACTCAGGCACTACCTACACTAACACACATTGAGAAGCCAGTCGGGAGCTTAGACCTTGTCCCGACTCGGGTGGTGATTCGTTGGTGGGAGATACAATAAACGAGGGGGAAAACAGCGGTAAGCCAACCGTGTAGGTCTGGCCGCGATCTCATCATTCAGCAGCAAAGTGCACGGTCACTCAACGTGATAAAAAGATAGTAATAATACACGTACGGGAGTAATTGGGTTTAGTAGTTGACAGTTGACAGATCTCAATCATTCAGCAGGCAAAGTGCACGGTCACTCACGTGATATAAAAGCATAGTATAATACATCGTAGGGAGTAATTGGTCTTAGCAGTTGACAGTTCGACGAATTCATCCAGCAGGCAAATGTGCACGGTCACCTCACGGTGATAAAAGCATAGTATAATACACGTACGGGAGTAATTGTCTAGCAGTTGACAGTTGAAACAGATCTCATCATTCAGCAGGCAAAGTGCACGGTCACTCACGTGATAAAAACGCATAGTATAATACACGTACGGGAGTAATTGTTCTTAGCAGTTGACAGTTGCCGATCTCATCATTCAGCAGGCAAAGTGGCACGTCACCTCCACGTGATAAAAAGCATAGTACTACTACACGTACGGGAGTAATTGTTGCTTTAGAAGTTTGACAGTTTGACGGGTCTCATCATTCAAGCAGGCAAGTGCCACGTCCGCTACGTGATAAAAGCATAGTATACTACCGTACGGGAGTAATTGTCTTAGCTAGTTGACAGTTGAACCGATCTCATCATTCAGCAGGCAAAGTGCACGGTCACCTTCACGTGATAAAAAGCATAGTATACTACACGTACGGGAGTAATATCTTAGAGTTGAAGTTGACGGCTCTCATCATTCAGCAGGGCAAATGCACGGTCCCCACGCGATAAAAACAAGTATACATTTACAAAAAAACGTTAACGGGGGAAATTAATTGTCTTTTAGCAGTTGACAGTCCTGAAATACGAAATAATCAATCAACCAATTTGAAGAGTTAATTAGATCGCTGGTAAGGTAGATATCTTCTAATAATTCAATATGGCAAATTAAAGGTTGTAATTAATTGAATTAATTAAAATGTCTGGAATCAAAAATGTTTGATACCAGACATTTTCATTTACCATATTGAACAATCTAAAGAGATAGCTAAATACAGATAACTCCAAAGAAAGAATTGTATGTATATTTGCACCTTCGGTGAGGATGGAGACGAGGCATAATGGACTCAAGAGAATACCTTACAGAATTAATTCTTATTATTCGTGATGGCACAAGGGCGAAGGTTGTGGTTTCTTTTGCAAGTACCCCCCCCCCTCCGCAAGCCAGGTCGCTCTTGCTCAGTCCATGCGCTCTTCACTGCGTCCAGGTGGTAACGTTACAGCGTCCTGGGCCGTCCATCTTCTCAGTATACAGAGGACCTCGTACTCGTCACTTAGTGCAAGATACGATGGTTTTGGAGTTATAAGTAGGCTATTTGTCCATTTTCACAGTAAATGAAACAGCATTTGTTTGTACTCTTTGCCGCAAGAGAAACGTTCGAATATCCGAAGAGAGGACTCGTATGGTACCGGCTAGGGAAATCACCTTCCACTGCTTGGGCGCGTGCTCGATTTAATTTGTGGCATTTGTGGTATTTGTGCTGGATAAAGAGTTCGTGTCATGTTCTCAGGGTCTGTTTCCTCTGGCACTTTCTTTATCATATCACCGTCTCTTTAACTATTACTTAATCATTAGATCCAATAATAATGGGCCTCTACAAAATTAGAAGTTGAATATCCTCTATACCCTCAATAAATTAGTAATAAATAAATGAATGAAATAATATCAATAAATAAAAAGATAAAAATAAATAAATGGGCGTGTTTACACTATTTATTCTAAGAGAGAATTCAGCCCCTGGAAGGCGTACGTGTCTAGAGCGTGTGGTGACTCAACGGTTCGGTCTGAAGATTCGCGTGTTCGAGTCACGCCAAGCATGGTTGTTTGTCCCTTGTCTTTCAAGAATGTGTGTTATCGCGGAAGGCCTTGTGAGTTTGCTACCTACCGTTCGAGGAGCCCGCATGTGTGCTTAATAGCAAATTTAGTTTGCGTCCCTATGATGAACATAGAGAGTACCCGGCGCGGATAATCGAAATCGAAATCTTCTGAAGCTGGAAAAAAGCGCCAGGAAAAAGAATCTCAGAGAGAATTCAACTGGTCATCTAAGTATTTCCCTAAGCGAGCAATGAATGATTGAATACAACCCGTTGTCGATATGCTGAAAACTTCATATCTCCTTAGTGAACCCTTTGTATACACAATTTTTCTAGCAAAATCCATTCGACTTTACTGAGATACTCCAATACATTTCCATCAGTGAAAATATAACAAATAAAAACTAAACGAAATTTCCTTTTACATATCCTAATCATCAATAAAATGACAGCAAACCGGTCATAAGAACGTTTCTATTTATCAAAATCTGTGGCTTAACGAGCGCCTGAGTTCATAATTCAATTTATAGTTTATTTCTTTTAATTGTCTGTAACTCTAAGTTAAATACATACATAAACAACCTGCAACACCTAGTTAAAGTCATGAATCACTAGTGGTTTATATTACTTTCGTCGCGAGAGAACAAAACCATAATAAACCTGCTAGTTGCTCCAACAAAATTGCTCGTCACAACATCAAAGGAGCAGTAATTACAGATAATTACTGATTTTCACTCACTGGCATTAATTCTATTTCCCTTAGATTTGACAATGGAGAAGTAATGACAAAGAGGGCAAAAACGTGCACCACAGATTTCGTTATGATCACAAATGAATAATGAGGAAGAAGTGACTGTATACACATTACGCACTTCATTCATATTCATTTTCATTAGGACTTCATAAGTACTCGTACTTTAGTTGTTGAATATCATAGGCCTGCATAGGCACATTTTTAAAGCTCAAAGGGTCACAATAATATTCATATTCATAAAAGACAAGAATGAAGAAATAAATCGATACACAATTTAATAATAGAAGCAAACGTTTTGTACAGAAGGAATGTGAAAATTATATATCAAACTTTTCTGAGAAGTGAGCGTTAGTTAGAGCGCATGTAGTATAAAAAAGATTAATTTCGAATTGATCCATTAAAACCTTGAGATAAAAATTTTTTGTAGTTTTTTTTAGTAGTTGTTTATTTTTTTAGTTGTTGAATATCATAGGCCTGTTTGACATTTTTAAAGCTCAAAGGATCACAATAATATTCATATTCATAAAAGACAAGAATGAAGAAATAAATCGATACACAATTTAATAATAGAAGCAAACGTTTTGTACAGAAGCAATGTGAGAATTATATATCAAACTTTTCTGAGAAGTAAGCGTTAGTTAGAGCGCATGTTGTATAAAAAAGATTAATTTCGAATTGATCCATTAAAACCTTGAGAGAAACAACATTTTTTGTAATTCAGTATTACCACTAACTAGAGAACATTTACTTCCAGTAGAACAGTGCTTTTCGTATAGAAGCATCGATGAAATCCGATGAATCAAATTCTTTTGGATGAAAATTTGTTCGAGCATATCCTTCGCAAGCCCACCTGCGACCCGTTTCGTGCCGCTCGGATGTAGAACTAATGCGATAAACGCCGATCTGCATCGCTGTCATATGTATTTGTTCGCATTTATCTTCTGCGGATTTTACAGCCGGTGGGAATTTTTCATTTGTGGCACCACTTACGGTCGGTTTCACTCTATGAAGTTCGCCTAAGCATTTTGGAGTTTACGTTTAGAGATACAGTGCCTTGCGTTAAGGATTATGTCTCCACATTTCCGTTGGGAATGTTGGAGATTCGAAGATAATTGTGATAAATATTAAATGATCGTTGCGTGTTCTAAGAATTGCGTTCCAAAACAAAATTTTTTGAGAGACACACGAAAAATGTTTCCTAGCAGGTTGAAAGGATGAATTTTAGAAAAGTAGTATTTATTAGAATGGCTACTGAGGTGGAATTTAAAATTGTTAAAAGGACTATTTGATTGTCTCTACAATTTTATCCCTATCAAGAAAAAAAATAGTTAAATCGACATCATATTCCTATGAATAATTCATTGTACGTTTATCAATGATAAACAATAATTGTCCTTATAGGTTACCGGATGAGGTGGACTAGGAATCTGATCGGTAGTTTTCCGAGGTTTCTCCGAATAACACCAGGCGAATGCCGGATCATTACTCTAGCAAACGGGACACGGACCACGTGCGATTTTCCTTTCTCATCCTTGTTATCTCCTCTCACCTTACCCGCACACACACATACAAATATTTTTGTGCACTACACTAGCACACATGTCGGAAGGACAGGTGGGAACTTACATCTTTTCTCAGTTGGGACGGTACTTGGTTTGGAAAAGTCCCCGCTAGCTGACGAGTAGGATTGCATAGGCTTCCGCGGTCGGAGTTTATGTTGTCTAGGCTATTTGGGACGAGCCGCGTCACTGTCACTTCAGTACGCTCTGAAGAAGGCCACGATACGCTGGCCTAAACGTTAGCCACCATGACAGCGGCTCGTCCCGGGTAGCCTAGACAACAGCTGACGGGTAGGTCAGCGCCGAAACTCACCTTCCAGCGGGGAAGGATCACCCCATCTCGCTCGATGAAAATGTGCACAACCCTTACGATACTAATGATCTTACCAGTCCACGCGCCAGAAATCACTAATCAATCAATCAATCACTTTTCGTGAGTTTGGGGAAATGTCTCGGGAAACTTTTATGAATATTTAAACAATAGAAAAGGAAAAGTGAGAGCTATGAAATGCAATAAAAAATTCTGAACATGAACATTTTATTAAGCCAAAAAAAGGGTTTCATTCCTCTAGAAAGATTTTCAAATATTTGTGAAGTTGTACATTTTTGCATTCATTTACGCATGTGTTCACTTAATTAATAGTAACATACTTCTTATCACCTATTACTAAGTGAATTTTGTATCACTTAAAAATGTCACTACACTTGTACACTGTGAAACAAAATTATGCTCGTTTATGCTGTTTCATCTCGTGATTTATACGACGAAAACGAGCTATTAAACACACATTCATTGTTTCGCACGCACTAACATCGATTTACTTCTTAGAAGGTTTGGCGTATGAATAATGAGCCCCTCCCACAAACCTCTCTCCTGTCGTAGGCGCCGTTACTCAGCTGAGTGTCTGCTAACTCAAAGGCAGAGGCGCCGGCTGTGCTACGTCGCCATTTTCAGTGCAGCGTTTGTAGCCACACAACGTGCTCTCCCGCCACATGCAGAACGCGCCACGACATATTTCCTTTCGGGTTACCCGCCTTCTTCTGTAGCTTGCGTGTTTTTCATCCGCCATTATCGGCGATTACTCTCCTGCCGTTGTAACATCTTTTTTTCTATACCAGCAGCCAGCTCTATCACCATTTTACCAATTTGCATTTATTCGTAATCCGTTCCTGGCGCTTCCGTTAGTTCTTTTGGTGTTCCATTAAACTTTCTGACTTGTTTTCCCCATATTTTTTCTTCCTATCTAATAAATTGTCATATTCTTTTTCTGACTAACCATAATATTTTCTCGTCATTCTCGCACAGAATTCCTCTTCTCACTTTGTTTTTCTCTGGTCTTTCTCTCCCGCTTTTCCTCTCTGCCATTGGCTTTTCTCTTGAAACTCCTCTCGCGGCGGGTAATAGTTCGCCAGCTCCTTCCGTTTCCTGACGTGGCGCCTACCCGCCTCGCTGCGCCTCGTCCCTCAAGCAAACCCACACACACCACACCCACCCACCACCCACACACACAACACAACACACACACACAGCACAGACACACACTGCACCGGCGCGCGGCCGTTAAATGCACACAGGCGACGCGGCGCCGAGCCGAGCCGGAGGGCGAACAGCCGCCGACCGCCGTAACTCTTCCTTCGCCATGGGAGGCTCCGCACAGTGCGCCGAGAAGCGAAAATGGCGTGCGATGGTTGAATTTCGGAGCGCGTAATGCAACCGCCGATTTAATAGATAGTTGATACTTTTTTCAACAAACTCCGTTTTTATACTTACTAAGTCGCTAGATTGACAGATTTTTTGGTGTGCCAACTGCTATGATCATTAGTCCTATTAATGAATTGCAGGTTATACGTGCGAGGCAGTGTCCTTCCCACTCTGGAACGTGATATCCAGCATCGGTTTGTGGTATTTCCGCCAGTGGGGCACTGCCCCAGACGGGACGAGCTGTAAGGTCCCGTCTGGTCTTCCGACTTGTGTGGAAGTATAGTGCATGTATATGTCTATGTGTCAGGACAGAGAAGGTAACAAAAATGAGAAAGGAAACTTTACGTGTGGTCCGAATCCGTTTATTAGGGTAGTGCTCTGGCATTCGCCTGGTGTTTATCGAAGAAACCACTGAAAAACTACCGTTCTGAGCATCCGGTCTCCAGAATTTTCCTCCAGACCGCGGTTGAATTGGATACAGATATGAGTGCGGTGTCGGAAATCCGCCACCGTCGGCACTCGAACACTAGGACGTCTCGGTCAGAGACGTTGCATTGGCTACAGCTGTTTCATTGAGCCATTTCAGCTAGTCAAAATGGCTGGGAGCAGCAGCTTCCTCACTTATTATTCTTTGCCACTGGAGGCTACGCACAGTGGGCCCAAAAGTCTAAACGACACATTTTTGATTTTGGAATTGCAAACGTATTGCAAGCTCCAATTCATTAATTGCTAGTTTTTTCTCATAATCAGTATTTTTACGTAAAAGAATTTTTAAAAACTGTTGAATACAGGTCACAATACAATACAATAATTTTTAGAAGCGAGAATGAATTTAAACTTGTGTAATGTGGAGAAATATTATTCCAACCCGCCTTCCGTCCAAACGTATTTTTAGTTTTGAGCCTCAGATATTCAGAGCCTAATTGCACCATTCAATTGAGTGGAAATCATTTTTGTGGAACAATATTGGTGTTCTTAGATATAACGTTTAGTGGTTTTCTTCACCAATATTGATATATTTGCAAATCAGAAGTGTGAGCTCATAATTATGATTTAGGAGGCGGAGTGGAATGGGAGATATTTTTACGAAATCCTAAGTGTACAACGTTAATCCTGTTGTTTTGAAGGTCAAGGGTACCAAATGCACTTCATTAAATACCTCATTAAATTCAGTATAGCTATTCCGGAGATTAGTCTGGACAGAGAGACAGATTTGTAAAAATAATTGAATGGACTTTTATGTCGTGTAAATTACCTAATAAGTTCATAAAACGACAGTAATTTTAAAATCACATACCAACACTTTACTTTTATTGATGTAGATCAAAGACGCTACAACTACGAAAGACCATTGTGGTCTATTGTGGGTAAGTGTCCCTCTTAGAGTCCCTCTGGGCGTGCAGGGCTCCCGAGGCGTCGCATTCAGGGAATTTTAGCACCCGAAGGTTGGTAGTGTTTTCCGAGTGGCGCTGTTCTTTATTTAACGCCCCGCTGGCGACGGACGAGAACGATCGTCTGGCGGCCGATAGGAAGTAGAGGGCAATGGGAAACTTAGTGGTTGTTTTTCTTTGGCGAATCCTTCGAAGTCGCAAACAAACGGAAATTGTTTGTGGAAGTTGGTTGTTTGAAATACATCTTTGTAGATTTTTTAAAGAGACATTACTCAATAGATTTGTTTCAATTTGGCATTACATTAAACTTAAAAAGGTTTTAATAATTTATAGCCTTCAATAGAAGGGAGTGTAATTTTTTTCCGCATTTTCCTTTAGCACGCAATGGAATATATCACTTAACTCACATTTCTTGAGACTATTTTATTAGGTTGTCTTGTATAGTTTATGCGACATTCCGATAGATATTCACTGAAATATTTAAGAGATTTTTCACTAGATAGCGGGAAATACAAATGAAATCCACGTTAAGATAGCGGTTTCTAATTTAGCTTATGAACATATTAAAAAAAACATTATTTTTCTTTTCCAATACAGATTTGCGTATTGCTTGAAGGATGAGCAAATGTGAGTGATATTAGTTTGTAAATACACCTTAACATTTCAGCATTAGTCTCTTTGAGAATAAGATATTAATTTTGAATTTTACATTAAGCTTTCCTGGCGTGTTTTGCTGAAAATAATTGACTTTCTGAGTGAATTGGGTGAGGCTTCTATAGATTAGACCACCAAAGAATTTCATGAATTACGCACTTCTTTTATTGCAGAAGATCCAAATAACGTTGATGCTAATATTTTCACGACCTATTTAATTCCCTGTTTTATTTTGATCGAATCTCACTACATCACCAAACCCGTATTCAAACTTGGAAAAGAGAAATTAAAAATCATTCACATCAGAGCGACTAGAATAGGGAGATGAAGAAACGTTTATTAGTTGATGATTTGGGAAATATGGAAAAAAAATTATGGAAAAATATTATATAATTGGTGGAAATATTGTTTTAAATAAAAAAAATCCTTTCTAAGAATAAACTAAAGTGTGCCGAATCAGTAAAAAAATACATTTTTAGATTTTATGAAATGTATTAAAAGGCAATGTAGTGAACATGTACTTAATAAATGCATTACAGAGTTTTCAAATTATTTAATGTGTAGGAGAGGAGTAAGTCATGGAAAATAATTTGGCAATCGTTCCTCGAAAGGCAGGAATTTCTTCCATATGATTTGTCAGAACGTGATCTTGAACAGTCTGAAAGGAACACTGAGGAAAGATCCACAGGTAAATAAATGCTTCTCTTTTTCGACGGTGCTCGCTTTTATTTCATCGCTGGGACCTAATTCTCCGACTCGGAATAAGATGTCACCACGTCCTCCTGCAACAAAGAGAGCAATGGGAGAAGAGTGGAGATCGCAGAGCGGGAACCCGGAACAGAGAAGAGAGCAGAGCGCGTTTCTTGTTTTCCGCATGCTGCCGACAGTGGCGCCACTCAGGCTGCAGCGGCATCTGCGCCAGGCTCGACCATAGTGGTGGAGGGAGAGTAATGGTTCTTAATTTCTACGCGTAACAAGTACTCTAAAATGTGAAGAAACCTCTGAAACGGAGAAATACGATTTTTAGGAAGAAAAAAGCCTGAGAGACGGAGTCATATTTTCTTGAAGTGAGATAAAATGAAACTCGTATTTTTTGCCATTGGCGAACACTATACGCTTGTGTTTCATTCACGTAAAATGGAATGTAATAAAAAATCTACGCCAGAACAGAAGGAAGAAAGATATTGCTCGTAAATATGAAGTAAGAAAAATGAAAGAATGAATATTACTCGGTTAATTCCAGACTCTTTATAAAAAATTGCATCTACTTATGAATTGCGACAGAAAAAATACTAAATACTGCTCTAGAATGTTTTTGCCATTAATTCCAGATTTTTAGTTATACATTTTTAATATACATATGTATTACGCTTTTAGGGTCGAATTAATCCGGATTTGGCCAGCTAGCGGTGTTCCCAGGTCTGGGCACTGTTTTAAGCATTATCCATGTTTCGGGGTGTTCGGCGAGCATGTTGAATTCTCTAAGTAAATAAATTTGGCGGTAACTCTGATGCTAAACTTAAATAAATTTGTAGCCCACTAGCATGCATCAAACCTGTATTTTCGTAGTTTTTTCGATATTAAACATAAAGATCTGTGAAGAAACGGATTGAGTCCCGCAATTCATTTGACTTCTTGCGAACATATTTTGAATAATTAAAAGATGTCGCATCTACGTCTCTCTTAACATCTTTCCAGAAAAGAGATCAAATATAAAGGGAGGAGAATAATTTTCGAGCGTCTTTGAACAAGACCAGTTAGGTAAGTTAAAATTGACTGGGGAAATTAATAAGCAGATGAATCGCGAATATCAAAGACACCGGTCATTGCACGGTGACAATATTTACAAAATAACAAGCTATCTTATCAGGGATTTTTTAAATTGAAGGCTCATTTAATATCAAATACACATTAATATCAATCAATATCAAAAAAACTCAAATATCAAAGACACACAAATCAGGCACGGTAATTATTGAGAAGAAATGAACCGAAGAGACGGAATTATTTGCTGTGTTTTGATATCTAAATTGGTTCTCATGTTCTCTGTTTTAATTAATTCAGTAGAAAACTACCTGGAGCAATAATAACATGATTTTATTTTGGTAATGTTTTTAAAAAAGAGAAGGATTTCGTTTCGCAATCTTCTTTAAGTAATGGAAGTTTGTAACTTAACACTTCGCAATAATTTCGAAGTAGATGTTTAATGATATTTTAAAACCACAGAAATTTCTTCTCATGGGAAATTGAACGGCACAAATACATTTAATATTTTTTGTTGCTTGAGTATTACATGTTTTACTCGTATTATTCCAAACATCTGATCTCAAAGGAATAAAATTGCACGTGAAGCTTACTTAAAACTAAATTTCCATTATATATTTATTTATAGAGCTAATTTGATGTGAAAACTATTTTCTTCGTTCTATGTGTACCGAATTTATTGCATGCCCTATAAAAATTCTCTCATACTCAAGCATTAAAATATATCATCAAATGTTTTATTGTCAATGCATTTCCATAAAAATGAATTTTTATTCTTTGGGTGATTTTAGAATAATAAATTGATTCGTTAGTAGAATTATGCAGACAGCACAATTACCACAAATCTTTTATCATTTTCGCGTCTTTTGTCCTTGAAAATTTTATTACAATATGAAGTTAACTTAAATCACAATTTCATTTATTATGCATGATAACCTGCAACAAGTATTGTTATGGGTCGATTCCGTGTGACTGTATCAATATATTCTGTAATGGGACAATGTTTTTTCCGTTAAAAGATATCTACATTTTCCTCATCGATTATCGATGGTGTCGCCTCCATGGCACTTCGACCTGCCACCGTGAGAAAAGAACTCCTGGTCGTCGAAGTTCTTGGAGGAAAGTTGCGACGAAGGAGGGCTTGAACTTGTCCCAAACAGTTGTAACGGACGATGCGGAAGTTTGATAAAGATCGATTTTTACTCCGACGCCGACGGCTAAGTCTTTGCGTATTCTTTCAAAAAAGTATTTAGAGTTGGTTTTGGGAAAAAATCTGACATTATTTGATATTTACTTCAATTGCTCATGTTTAACTTATTTCATCTACATCGGTGTTCTAACAACTGAATAGCCCACCCATTCGGTTATTATGAGCTTCATAATGATATACGTGTTCTTTTGAGTTCATATTAGCCCACGTTTTTAATCAGAAGCATAAGAAAGCTCAAATTAAAAATGTAATCATAACATGTAACATTTTTTAAAAGTATTAACTGATAATCATTTTACAATGTTTTCTAAAAAGAATGCAAAACGATCTAACTAGATTTATTATGAACGTTAACCGCAAATCTTTCGTAAAAAGTGATATTATGCAAAATCAATAAAATGAACGAAATTGATTTCTCTTGAAACACATGCAGTGTTTAAGACTTGATTCAGGTTATATAAAGTTAAATTAAGAATGACTCTTGGCTCGTTGTAGATATAATATTGAAAGATTTCACTTTATTGTTCCTATCAATTTTGCTTCTTTCAGAGTTATTATGTAGTGGATTACGTATAAACAAGGTATTAAATGTAACCATTTACTCTTACTTTGTAAGGGCAAACCTTTGTAGCACCCAACAGAAGGGAGATCTACTATACAGTTATCGTAATAGTTACTGTAGTTTTAATGAAACTCTCAGAGGGAAATACTTGTAAAGGCTATATATTTGCTCTTTCTTTCAATAATCTAATGTGTCAAAACCGCCGTTCAGAAAGAAAAAACTGTGTACAAAGTTTCATAGACAGTGAAATTCAACACCCGCAAAACCTTTGGTTGGTTGTTTTTGATACTTTTACTTGTTTTAGAGTTGATATTTTACTTCTCAAATTACGCATTCTATAGAACATAAATTTAACATGGTAAATCTAATAAGATCTGAAAAACATTAACGTATTACGGAATACATTGAAGAAGACTTGTTGGTGGCGAATTCAACTACAAAGTGAATTACTATCGGCGGTCATTGTGTTACATTGCATTACATTAATAAGATACGTTGTGAATCTGAAAACAAGCGCTAGCTACTGTGCGTGATTTCAGAGTTGTCATCATGAAGAACTTAGTGCAGATTCCCAAAGTGACAATCATTGCTGCTGTTATTCATCGGTTCCTTAAAATATGAGTTTGCTAATGGTAATAATTTTCTGCACTAAACATTGCAGCATGTAATGCTGCAATGCGTTGACTCTCTCTAGTTGAACATTTGGCTGAGGTTTGAGTAAGAAAAATGCCATCTTCCTTTGCGAAATCGCTTCTTCTTCTTCTTCTTCTTCTTCTTCTTCTTCTTCTTCTTCTTCTTCTAAAGAAGTGTTATTATCGTAAGCCTTATGCTCTAAGCATTAATTAAAACGTAAAGGGGGGAGATTTGAACAGTTGTTAGAATGACAATTCTTTAAGTAGGTAATGTGAATTATCCTTACACTCTGTGACATAACAGTAAGTTTGCTCACCCTTTCAATGAAACATATATACGGGCAAATAATATATCCGGAAGTCCGATCAGGGTGGCGCCCTGTCCGAAAATCAGTTACGTAATAGCAGCGTACCAACTGCGGAGAAGTGGGTCGGTTTTAGAGTTATCCAAAGACAAACATCTTCAGTTCCGACAAAGACTTCGGGACGAGAGGAATACTCTTTCCCTTAGGAATGGCAACGCCGGGGTTTTGTTTTGTAGCCGCCAGATGGGATAGACCACGTGACTCGGCTGCAGGCGGCTCGCTAGTCGTGCGGAAGCCATTCCTTGCAACATCACGAGTCGAGTGCTGTGCAATTTTGCAACAGAACAGGATAATCTCATAAGAATCTCTCGAATTATAAAGCCACTCTGTTCTTCACCAAAAGCTTCACAAAAAATATTTGTGCATAATTGTCAATGCGATATGTATAGAATCCCTTTTATTTTGTCATCAAGACACTAGCCCTCATAACTTTGCATATTAACATATACTTTGTTCATTGTATTGTATTGCATTGTATTGTACTGTATAGTATTTATGCAATGTCAGTAGCGCGATCAAGGAGTGGTTCAGATTCCGCTCTCAAAAGCGAATGATGCATATTCAAAAATATAGCGTTCACTAATTTTTCTATTCTAACGAATTTCACTCAGTACATCAGTTGTTAACATTATAAATATTAACTATTAGTTAACAAATAAAAATATATATTTAATATTGAGCATAAACAAAATATTCTTTATATGAAAAACTCACGTCGGTTGGACTCCCTTCCTGAATCCCCACCCTCTCGGAGAAAATGTTAGGAGCGCCTCGGTATACTACCGATGTAAATACCATTGTATAGTTATTAATGTCATCAGATTTATGAAGAGAAAATGACTGTAAACGATTGTAAACCGAATCGATAGCCGAAATTGTTAATTGTAAACCGAAGTTTGTAAATAAATCGAAGCGAACCGAGTCTGTTATTTGTGTTATCGGGTGCGTGCCGTTCAGTAACTTTCGTAATACCATATTCACATAAGAAATAACATATTGCCTAAAGAACAAAGAAGGTTTCTTGAAAAAAGAAAACTCACATGCCAACTCTCGCTACAACTCGCTACAACTAACGAACGGATAACTGTTAAATTCTTACCGGCCGTTACGAATAAATTTGCATTTCTCTGTTTGGTTGTGTCAAGTCGATATTACTGTTCAGTATGACCAAAATGTAAATACAATCGTAAGTATTCTTGTAAAACGACGCGTAGCGAAAATAGACTCAATTATAAGAAGTGCACGAATAGCAGGATTCGCGCCCAGAAAGCATAACGATTCCACTTGCAGCGGAGCGCCAGAGGGCCGGGCAGGCAGAGGGATGCGCGGGTGGAGTGAGGAACTCGGCCCTCTGGAGATGGCCGAAAGTTTCTCTGCAGGAGGCCGGGCGGGGAGCAGAGCGTTGAGGGTGAGACACGGATGGGAATAAAGGTCCTTGTACTCTATTTTTCATCGAGATTTCCACGTGTCAGTAACGGCAGAAAGAATTATACAGTTCAGTGGCGAGGGTGATACTAAAAAAAGGAGTGGCA
Organism: Gryllus bimaculatus; assembly: GCA_017312745.1. Lineage (NCBI taxonomy): Eukaryota > Metazoa > Arthropoda > Insecta > Orthoptera > Gryllidae > Gryllus > Gryllus bimaculatus. The sequence continues at coordinate 911,240 of BOPP01000117.1, forward strand.
CGATTGCTTTATATAAAGAGATTTTTTAAGCGAGGTACGTAGGTAAAGAAAATATTTTGATAGTTATTTTAAAATTAAAAGTGTTAAGTATGTTTTTTCAGGAGGAGTTCGAGTGTTTTGTCAAGGACTTACTTTGAGAAAAAAAATATTAAAACCGCGAAAGACATTCGATTTCATCTAGGATTATGAACACTTGTGTTTCTATATCTATATAAAATATAATGCTAGGAAAACATTATAGTATTATTTTGAAATTAGGTTCTTCATATCTTTGATAATATCTGTGCATTGTGCCATTATTGAAAAACTGTAACTAAATATTACGATTATTGCGTTGTATTTCCTTGAGAAATGAAATACTCACTTGGAAATTATATTTTTTGTTTTCGAGCTTGGCGTGTAATTTCAACTTCAATTATTTATATGAGATAAGTATATTCATTATTGAAAAAATTAAACACAGTTTAGTTGCTTGGCCCATATATTATCATGCCCAGAGAAATACATAAGACAGTTTTAATTGAAGAATTTTTTATGTATATTGTTTAATTATATAGTGTTTAATTATTATCTATTGTATGAATTCCAGAAATTCATGTAATTCGAGGGACAGTATAATAGATATTATCCACGTTTCACCACTGTGTGTGATTTAAATTAAAATATTTTCCCCAGAATTCTTTAACAATGATCTTGAAGAATAGAAATAGTGCCAATCGATTCCTCTTTTTTAATTTGTTGCGTTCGAATAGATGCAACGCGTCTCCATTTCATTAAGGAATGTTGAGCGCACCGTGAATTTATCCTCTGTTATTAATCACCCGGTACCCTCTTGGGACCGCTGGGTAGTCCAGTCACGTCAGTCGCAGTCAAGAGAATCGCCGATAGGTAGCGTCTTCGCGCTCGCGTCTCGCATGCGCCCTGCGTCATTTACCCATCGTCCAGAATTCGGAAAGTATAAGGATAGGACCCTTGTGAGGAGATATAAAATCAATATCTGTAGGTGGCTTAAAACTCCCCCCAAAACGCATTTTTGGTGTTATAAAACTCCTAAAAACACGTTTTATGTTATTCTCCATAAACGTTTCTGAAGATTACAAAACCACGGTTTATTCCTTCCCAGAAAAACCGATACGTAACAAATGATTTTTCATTTACTCTGAATGGTAGTTTAGAAGATTTCTAACCGTAAAGAACAGACACCCGAAAATTAGTTGATTAGAATGGAATTAGAATGATAAGATCGAATTAAAAACGCCTATATGTATTGTCGTAACCTTGGTATATTGTTTAGACAAAAGAGTTATATTCCCAATTAACCGTAAAATTCGGTTTAAGCTTTCATAAATTCATTTACAATATATTTTCTGTATTTTAATTCAATAAATTACTTGAAAATTACAATAATTCTAAAATTTGAACTAATTACCCCTTTTCTATATGGGTTGCACGTATCCCACGCGACCATTTGCGTTAAAATTCTCCAGAGGGTGGCACTAAACAGTACAATTTCGATATTTTAACATGCATTCTCATTACGTATAACAGTGCCTAAGTAATTACAGATACCTCTCCTGTAAGTCAGAAACATATGTTTAACATTCATTGTACTATTTGTGCTCAATGTGATTAATTGTTGAAAACAAATTTTCTACAGTTGAGTGCCAACGCTGCTAAGGAGAGCGAGTCGCTCAAATAGCGAATCAAATTGCTCAAATAGTCAGAGCATAATCAATATTTTTGATTAGGTTTATTTATCGTCAAAAAGCAGTAAACGCTGCCTGTGTAGAAGCGACGTACGCGTTGCCCGCGATTTCTTGAGCTTCAGGATTCCTCCCCTCCCCTCCCCTTCCTTTTACTGAAGGTAGATGATGAAGAAAAGTACCGACAATGCGACGTTAACAAACATTAAAAAAACATAAAATTTTGCTCTCGAGTAACAACGAACTCATTATCTTCGGACAAAGAATTACAGATTTGATTTTGTATTATTACTAATAATGAATAAACTAAAAAAATCGCCGTTCCCTACTCCTATCGCTACTAACAAAATGATGATATATATAAACAAAAAAGTTCGACTACAAAAGAACTTTAATGTGTAGAAGCAAAACAAGGAGCCATCTCAGCATTTGCTTAAAGCACCCATAAAAGAGTGGACAAAAATCTGATGGAGGTGGGATTTTTACAACACATTTTAATTTTCATTGTGCTTCGCATTCTCCACGTGTGACTAATAATTATTACCAGTGAATTATTTACTCTTCCCAGAGATGTTATGAGAATGTCATTTTAAGACGGTCTTTGGAATATGATGAAGAGAAATGGGAATGTGGTCATGAGGAGCAACCCTGCCTCTGTTAACTATTAAACTTAATGTAGTTAGGGCCCGCAATACATAAAGGTATACTACACGCACATCTGTGTTCCGCGAGTTGCTTGTGTACTCATTATTTCACTGTGACGATTTTAGTTTCTGCTCGTTTATTTCTTTTTTCTAGCATTAGTAATTTTGGGACACGGAAAATGACATTTGGTTGGTGTGTGCAGTACTGTGTAATGTAATCCACATTATTTCTTATAAATTTGAATGTTTTCTATATTATTTAGATATAGATGTATTTAGTCAAAAGCAGTAAAAACTGTATGTTACGTATGAAGGAATCAACGCACATTTTATTGAGTTCCAGAATCCCTTCCAATCATCATATAAATAGTTGAAACATAAGAAAAGTTAACGATAAATAAATAAGCAAAAATACAATTTAGGAAGGCGCGAGATTAGCAATTTTATTTGATCACCTTCTTGTGTAAAGGAGCAACAAGAGGGAGAAAAGATTAATTGTACTAAAATAGAGCAATTGATTTAATATCATCTTACAATCTTTTTATTTTATAATTTAAGTTTTCGCCATGATCACATTTCGAGATACAAATTAACACATTCTTGATTTATGTAATCCTATTTATTTAATATCATTTTTATTTATTTTATTGTAATTTAATTATTTATTTAATTCAATAACTATTTTTGCAGTCTCCCATTATTCATCTCGTATTTTACGTTAAATTATTTTGCGGATTTTGTATGGATTTTAAAGGGCATTTCTTGGTCTAGATGTAAAGTGTGTCCCATTGTGTGGCGCGATTGTTCGTTGTTATATATACTCAGTATTTGTGGACAGGATTAGTTTCATTTGTAAGCTGACATAGTCAAATACCAAATTACTATTTCGTGTAAAATTCTCACTTTGTACTTCATTATCGTTCTGGGAACTCCAGCGGTATTTATATACAAGGATCACACCTGAAAGTTCAGGTAATAGAGGCCGGGGGTATAAAGTAGTATTGTGCTTAGTTTGCGCGAAATTACTACTTCCGCCCTTGGGAAGAAGTAATCTTTTAAACGGAAATAGAGTGGTGGATGACGGATAACGCTCCGTTAAATGCAAAATGCTTTCAACTGGCCTGTAAATGAGAAGTAAATTGAGTTTTTACACCGATTCGTTCACTTTGGAGAGCAATAATTAATACGATTATCATTAATGAAAATATTTGTTATTTTTGAACTACCTCCATTTAGTGAGGTAATGGAAGGAAATCTCTTTGCCCTGACAGTTGCAGTAGCAAACGACGCGTCACATATCTGGAACAAATCACAGGTGATGTTCTCACGATTAATTATGTATCGGTTTTGTGACTGGTTGCCCTCATTCACATAATTCAAAATTAAATCGACTGTATAATATTGATGAAACAATGAACATTCTAAACTGCATTAATTTACCTTCTCACGTTGCAAATGTTGCATGGGATATGTAAATAAATCTGGAACATTCAAGTTTCACAGTGCCTCTGTTTGAAATTAAGTCCTTGGGTTCATGTAGTGAATATTTGTGTGCACTTCATGTCAAAAACGGGGAAGAAAATATTAAACTATATTTATTGAAATGAAACATTCATCTTTCTGTTGAAAAATACATTATATCCAGCATTATTTCTCTATACATTCAAACCTTAAAACGACGAGGAAATTAGTTACGACGCATTGGAAATCTTACTAGCTTTGATTAAAGACGAAACCAAGTTTCTTACTAGGTAGTGTCCTGGTTTGCAGAATAACTTCTCCATTCATTCCGATCTTTGGAAGATGATAATACAGTTCGTCTATTAACAAACTTTGCAGATTTTGGATCGATGTTCTTCAGGCGGTGACAGGTCGGCAGAAACAGAGATGTTGACGAAAGTGCAGTAATTCAAGAGAAAATTACCTAGAGACCCGGTGCCTCGTGGAAGTGCGGAGAGAAAATTAGTAAGAAAACTTGATAAAAGAGGAAATTGTTTAGATACGAAAGTTAAACGCAAGAGATGTGTTTTGACCAATGATGAGACTCGAGAAATAAAAGAACAATTTCATCGGTCACCCAGAAGTCACTTTAGAGACTCATTCAGCAAGTATGTATGTGTGTGTATGTATGTGTGTGTATGTATGTGTGTGTGTGTGTAAAGAAACTGCTAGAAAGGTCACAAAATTGGTACATCATCGACCTCACAATTTACAATTTTTCATGCATTTCAACCAACCGTGACAGTATGTCGTGGTTGCACTTTTCCCAGTTTGCAGAATGTTTATGGTAAGACAGCTGGATTCTGATATAACGAGTTTTAGTGATGAAGCGGGGTTCTTATTGAGTGTTTATGTAAACATTGAAAAGTACTGAAGTAAACAACTGGTGTACCGAAAATCCATAATTTTTCCTCGAAGTACCATTGCACAACTATAAAATCTGTTTGCGATGAGTTTTTAGTGTTTGCTAAATCGTTAGTCCTACTTTATTACATCAGAGCAGTACATCGATATTTTAGGCGTTTTCATTCAAGAGCTTATTGACGAAAAACACATCTCGGGTAGTTTAAAAAATATTCTGCTATAGTACATACACCAATAAATTATATTCAATTCATTAAAGTATTCGTTGATATAGTACTTATTCGTGAACTCGAACGAGTAACATCTCCCTAATCACACATCCTTTCATTATTTTTGGGGTATATTTTAAGGAGAAGTATTTACCAAACCAATCAATCATGCAATTAAACATCTCCTGTGAGGGATGTCACGCAGGCCGAACACGGACGTCGCGCGGTCGCATCGAGGGGAACCATGGGGTCGTGAGTAGACTCCCGTTATTATTAAGTTAATTTGTTTTACCCCAGTAAGCAGCCAAATTAATAATATTTGAGCATGTAATGACTGGAATTAATGAACTTACCTTTTGTGTGTCCTGAGTTACGTATTTTAGAAAATAAACTTTGCAAACGTTTTACATTTAAAATTCAAAATTGTCCCCATGAGGAATATTTTTTTATTTGATAAAAATGTATTGAATTTTATGCGGGTTTTTAATAGTAAAAAAGCAAATAGTTTATCAAGTTTAACTTTTTTGTATGAATAAGGATTAGCAAAAGAGGGAAGTAACAAGCAAATTTGGTAATTGTTACTAATACTAAAATGAACAAATGTGTTGCTTACATTATTATAAATTAATGAAACGATATTAATTTTAAAGTTAAGTCTTGAGGTTTTCAGCTACCTTCTTGTACGTCACAGAATGTTGGCAAAATGTTTACATATGTTCACAATTGCAAATGATTGGTTGCAACCATTTATCTAATGACGTTTTATACGACAAGAAGATTTAGTTCACTAATCTCACCAAAAGTCAAGAACTTTACTGTATTGGTACAAAACATTTTGAATTGGATAAAACGTTGAGAAATCTATTATTATATGCGAGTCTGTTGTCCAAGGGTAACCACCTATAATACTACGTTGATTTATCATGTCTAATAAGTGTTATAGAATTACCTAAACTAGAGTGTGTTAAATTTGGTTGAAGAACATAAAATTTATATGAATTTCTAAATGTTAAACGTTAAGTAACATTGTCGGCTACAATTGTCACTACATTGTACAAAATATAGCTATTAACATTGTTCAATGGTCATTAATGAACCAGTCATCAATGCAAGCGTAAATGAAATTAAAAATCATATCATTATATTTGTCGTTGTGGCGTTAATGATGTTAATAATGGGTGGGGTCATTGGATGGGGTTATTAATGTATTCTGCTGTTAACGAGCCTTGAAAGAGTCGTTTATTCGGTAAAATATTTTAAATGCAACTCTAAGTAAGAGATTCTGCCAGTAAAAAATATGGAATTGAGACATAAGGAGAGAAACCAATTTTTAATTCCGTTAAACTGTGAACCTTGAGCTAGGAACGTACACATCAGGAAAGTCCCTTTCTTTTCTAAAATTCTACCTCTTGTTTCTTTCATTGCTGGACTCCTTCTCGATTACCGTTTAAACACAATTTCATTTTTTACAGCATGAGGTGCGGACGTAGTGCCTAGGGCTCCTTCCCTTGTATCTCTCCGCAGAAGAGTTCCACTCTGCGCAAGTTGCCCGGCGTAAGAGCGGTAGCGTCCCGCGGGGCAGATGTCGATATACGAGCGTCTGCTCTCTTTCCCTCCTGTGCTTACGCCTCCGCCCCCAGCGGGAGGGGCGCGGCCCGAGCGAGAGGGCGGAGGTGGAGGGGGGAGGAATGGGGGGGGGCGCCGAGTGCCCGATTGAGAGCGTCCGCGGTGGACGAAGCACGCGGCGCCCACCTACGTCATCGGTGTCTCAAGGGCGGTATTGGCCGCGTCGGCGGATGGGACGGAAGTCGAGGCGGTCGGCGCAGCTGAGAGCAGACGGGTGGGTGGTTATAGGAGTTCGGCGGCAATGGGCGGAGCGTTCGATAAAGGTTTGAGCCGGAGAGGTGTTAGTGTGGAGGGAGCGGGGGGGGCGTTGGGCGTGTGAGGATAGCGTTGGGCGTGAGAGGAGGGCGTTGGGCCGGTGAGGGGACGGTTGGGCGCGGTGAGTGGCGTGGATGGAATGGGGGGCGCTCGGAGAGGGGTAAGTGGGCGTTCGGCAGGTGGCGTTCTGAGTAGAGGGCGCGTTGGCGGGGGAAGGCTGAGCAGAGCGGAGCACGTTTTGCCGGCCAGGGGGGGGGGCGTTGAGCGGCGGGCGGCGTTGAGGGGGGCGGGATGCGTTTGAGCGGGGGGCGTTGAGCGGGGGGTGCGTTGTGCGAGCGGGGCGTTGCGGCGGGTGAGGGGCGGTGGTGGCGGTGTTGGGGTGAGGAGGCTGTTGGGCCGGGGACGGATGTTAGCAGATACGGCCTGGGAAGAGAGTTTTATACCGGGGTTTTAGCCGGGGTTTTGGTCGAGAGGTGTTGCGCGGGGCACGTTCGGTGGTGGCGTTCCGAAGAGGTGTTAGGTGGGGCGTTGGGTGGGAGTAGGTGCGGCGCGTTCGCAGCAAACGGATGAAGGGCCGGTGAGGGCGTCTCCTTGGCTCCCTCCGCTTCAATCTTCCGCGCGCCCCAGGCGCCGAACCAACCGCTTCGCCATTTCTCCGAAATCAATAGCACAGGGGTGGCCCGTGCTCTGCCCTACCTGCCCTACAAAGTTGGCATTTTTAAACAGAGGGTCTTTGACATACGGAAATCGCAAATAGTTTGTAGGGAAGTGTAGAAGTTGAGATGAATGTTTGTCAAGAAAAAAATGAAGCATTCGCAAAAGAAAACGGTTTCATAATAGACCTCCTGGACGGAACACACTTTGACCGAGAGAAGCAAGATTCCAGAAAAGAAAATAACTCACTAAAGTAGTTCATTCCGGGTTTTCAACTGCTCCAACAAACTAAGCTACACGTACAAGTTATAAATGTGTTCAATATTTCTTTGATGTTTTATCTTAAGACTGTAATATTAAAGAGCGAGGGGAAATTTTGGTATGCATTTATTATTGTTCCTGTTTGAAATTTGGAGAATGATTATTCGCATTTATGCCTGGTTGTAATGTTTAACACTTAGTTGTGCGGGGAAAAGCGAAGAAACGATCAACGCAATGAATCCACTAAAAATGTTTTATTTACTTACAGTTCAAAAATATTTTTTTAGAAATATAGATCCAATTCTCTTATAGATTGTCAACAGGCAAAAAATAGAGAAACGTGACTGCAAAATAATTTTATATTTATTTTTAAATTTTACAGTTTAAAATAAATAATTGTACAAATTGAGTTTCAATATTAAACAATTTATTATGCATGTAATAGTTTTCAGCACTCATGTACAGAAAGTAACACTTACCTTATCTGTTTATTGAAATACGTTATTTGCGGAACGCTAGGGGTGAGTCTAATTTGTCGCACACGTACCGCAGAGAAATCATGGCCATATAACTACACCAAGAACTTCAAAGTAAACAAAAGAGTACGGAAATATAAGTCAACAGAGCTTCCTCCTCGCCTATTTAGAACGATTCCAAGAGTATAAACCTGTTTTTGTGAATGTGTATTAAAAATAATGTACCCCTTTCGTCCAAAGTGTCTTAGAAACACTTGTTTCAAAATGCGGGACTCGGCTGCTAGGCTTCCTCGTCCGTCATTTTATTCATATTTTAAAGACTTTCAGATAAAATCACTTTCTGATTTAGTAACGTAAATGACTATTGTTTGTTTATGGAGAAATATGTATTTTATGTAACGAGGACGTCTTCTATTATGTTTACATTTTTATGAATTTCTTTTGTTTTTTTGTAATTTATTAGCGTGACAATATTTTACCTCTAAATGAAAAGAGTTAGTCAGAAATAACCTAATTACTGTTTAATAAATAAGTATGCCACATTTAGTTTTGAGTTTAGAATTCTGATTAAAAAAATTGGATCAATTTAGATTTTTTGTTTTATTAGCTATTGATTTGCTATGTGATATCCAAAATACGTGTAATCTAATGAAACATTCAAATATTTTACAAACATCCAGATGAGTTCATTTCTTGGTAGATAAGGAATTTGGGTATTTTATTTATTTTGCCTTATATATTTCTTGTTAGAGGTACAACTGCTTAGGGTGAGCGATTATAACTTCTCTGCGTCTTTTTTTCTATTCGTTTCTATCTTCAAGGATCCTCTACACAAGTTGAAACGATCTACAGTAAGTCTTATAGCCAGTTTTTAGAATGTTTTATTCGTATATTTACGCAATGTGTGCTGTCAACCTACCAAACAATACGAGTTTTATTTACTGTTTATAAAACGAGTAAATATTGGTATTCTTTTGAAGTGGAAGCTGATTGGGACTAGGATAGCATTGTGATAAAAAGCTAGATAAAAATCTCCGGTTATTCACGGTTATATTAGGATATTTTGTATTAAAACAAGGGCTTTTGTGGGTTGACGACAAAGAGAAAATATTTTTACACGAGTTTTATCCTATGGAATTTTCATTCTAATATTTTTGTATTCTACTTAAATGTTGATAAAACGCATTTCAAATATTATCTAGAAACTGTTAATATTTTTCTGATAAAAAATTCAGCAGTATTTCACTTGCAGAGTTAGTAATGTCCGATAAATCATCTTGCAATTCCACAATGTACCAATTTTGTCTCCAATGCACTATCCTAGACTAGCAAACTCTGCCGTGTTATAATCAGTTTGAAAACCGAGAAAGTAATCTTTGTAGTGTTGTTCTAGACGAAACAGGAAACAAGAAAGTGAGTCTTGAAATGAAAAATCAGGAACTTCCCTTCACATTTTCTACTTCGCAGTGGGTTTTGCTACCCTTGGGACAATCTCTCTCCTTGGCAAACAACCGCTGCAATCCATCATACGACGCCCACGCTGCACGGGAGTGCCCGTCGGGATCCTCGAGGTTTCGTTCCGTTTGTCGCAACGGCCGCTCCCAATATCGGATTCAGAAGCAATTTGTCGCATTCTTCTCACAACGGTTTTTGAAACTCTTTTTGTCGGTCGTTTTCGTCAGTTCTGTGGCTTACAACATTAGCTTTGACTTCTGGATGACGATTTGCTTAGATGGTAGCGATGTGAAAATACCGTCATCATACGATATAACGCTAACGATACTGATGTAAATACGTGTCAGACATCAGTTAGCGAACTAGTTTTCCCTAGCAGATCTCTATGGAAATGCATTAATAAGCGTTTTTGATATTCGTTTGTACTGCTGTAAACATTTTCTGAGAAACATATTGACTTCGGTATGACACCTATACCACTGCCCTGATGATTCAACCAACATTTTTTCGTTTCGGTTTCCGCAGTAGGGGGGGAGTTATGTAATTCTTCGCGTAAAAAGGATAATTTTTGGCAGGAAAACTCTTTATTATAGGGACCTGGAAACAAAAAAGTGGGTAAATCGAGTTGCTAAATTTAGGAACGAAATCCTCTTGATGTGACGTGAACAAGTGGTGTAGCCAAAATCTTTGTTTCGTGGGTTCTCGATACCGAAAACTCGGCATCGGATGACAGCAAAACGTCTGTCTGTCCAACCGTCCGTCCGTCCGTGCGTCGGTCCGTCTGTCCGTCCGTCCGTTCGTCCCTCCGTCCGTCCGTTCGTCCGTTTGTCCGTCCGTTTGTCCGTCAATTTGTTCGTCCGTTTGTCCGTCCTTCGGAGTTGAATAAAGGAATAATTATTTAAATGAATTCGAATATATTGCAAAATAAAAAAAGCCAAGATCCCAAAAACACTAAATGAAGCACTATTATTGATTAATGTTAATCACGATTCATGATTAATATTATTATTGATATTAATATTTTTTTAGATTAGATTTATTAATAATTCTGCAATTAAGTGTGAGAACTTGGTGGCAGAATACACTAACTTAACATTACAGAACTTAACAACTATACAAACTCTACAAACGTTACAAAATCACATGAACATTTCACCGTGCAATCTTTCATAGAACTCCACTTCACCAAACTTCACTTCACCACACTTCACCGCACTGCGATACAGTTGCACAACGTCACTGCACTTCACGCCACTGCACTGCAATGATTTGATTTTGATTATGTTAGTATTTTAATTTAGTGATATGACGGAAATAAATTAGTCTCCTTTAGCCTTCAAAATTTATACTCATTGATAGCGATTCTCGCCTGATGACTAACGACGTACGCGCGGAGCCGAAGCCTCTAAAAATATCCGCGGCAAGGCGCGTGGGCGCTCGTCCTTTGCGTTTGCCCTGTGGGCGCCCAGAAGGGCTGGCGGCGTGGGCGGCGCTATTTCGGGCCGGCAGCTGCGCTGTCTCGCGGTTCGCAAATAGCGTGATTAACGGCGGCGAAGACGCGCAATGCGGAGGCAGCGAAGGGTGCATCGGCAGACGCTGACCGCCGCCGCCCCCCCTCGCCGCGCGCTGGGCAGAAATGAAACGACTCCCCTGACACCGAGGCGCGAGGCCCGACCCCCACCCCCACTCGCCCAACCGGCAGATGTGGCTCAGAGCATCAATTGATGTCGCTGCGAAGCCTCTGGCCGGGAGTTTCCGAAAGTTCGAGTCCTGGCGGTGTGAGCAGGATTTTCGACACTAGCTGTGTAGTTTGAGGTCGAAATTAACAGCTGACTGGAGGAGATTTCTAGCGGCAGATTCTCATGGATTAATTTTCCCCCTTTTTACTCCGGTCAACACCAGGCGAATGAACGAGCAGTACCCTAACAAATGGGCCACGACCACGCGCGATTTTTCCTTCCCCTTTCTTGTTCTATCGTCACTCCTTACTTAAAACATTTTCACTTCCGTGCACTACACTAACGGAAATAGTTGCATTAGCCATTAAAGTGCTCGGAAACAGTAATCAATCAAATATAATCAACTTCAACCTAGAACCCCTAGAACATCACATCATCTACCTGGTCACTTCTTTTTCAATTTATCCCAAATTCTCTCAATTGCAACGTTCAGACTTGCCAGAAATCGAAACCACAACACCAGAATAAAAAATAAATATCCATACAATAAGTTTCTTAAAAAAATTCTGTATTCGAAAGTAACCAGAGGGTATAGTATTTAAGTATGAATTAGATTTAAGCCTTATATACACGTTAAGATACACGTAATCTGAACTTTGTACAACACAAAACAACCAAAAAACGAGACCCATAACACTACACAATCCTACCATAAGCTCTTCACTTCAAATAGGGGTGAGTGGGAGAACATCTTTCTGCTTAGTAGATGTTTTGGCATTTAGATGTGGCACTTACTGTTTAACAAACGAAAATGGTTATGTTCAATACTCTCACGAATGCCGTAGAACAAGTGCATTGTACAAATGACGCTGATGTGTATGTCGCTACTTATCTGTCTGGGAGAAGCTGCGTCCTAAGCACAGGTGGCAACGTGTTGGCCGTTGTTTAGGGCTGATGTCTCCCGAACAGTCATGTATATATTGCCTCCGTCCGCGGACGTCTACGCTCTCACAGATGTGTATGCACAATCAAAATTAAGCAAAAAATAACCGATATGTAAACCAAAAATTCCAAAATGTGCAACTTTTTGAAGTACAATATTTACATAACGAATGCCGTTCGAGAAATTGTTCACCGTGTGACGAAGTTTTTCAATTCGCATCGAAAATCATTTTCACCTCGTGGAATATTGATACGAAATCGATGATAGATAAAAAAATAAATTAAATAATTACAATAAACACATTAAAATAAACGTTAAAAGGCACAAAATCACGGATAAAGCCGACAATAATTCAAAACAATAGGCATTAGTTACATTTTGTTTTATTTTTACGTAATGATAAGAATCAAAACAATTGGTACTGAATAAAACCAGACCCAATGGTTTTCTAAAAAAGTAGCACGCACTGCTCAAGAACAAGAAATCAAATACTCTCCTATTACACTGCAATAATTGAAATATTTCAATACAATTTCTGCCTTCACAAAACAGAAATAAAGTAGAATAATATACGAATATATACAACTCAACCTTTTTGTCACACACCTATCATGTAAAAAAATGCTCTTCCATAACACAATAGGTGAATAAAAAATATTTAATGGCGATCGGTTTCTTTCTTAGAGCCTTGCTGTTGCCTGGCGTCAACTGCAAGGCGCTGAGTATAAGAATTCAGTTGGTACTTGCAGTATGAGAAAAGGCGGAATACTCAATCAAATTCTAAATTGGTTTATGTCTCTGTTTAATGATTAACCTTTTAAATCAATTATTTACAGACAATTTATTATTATATTTTCCTGCTTCTATGTTTTGAATCTCATGATTTTAGATTTTTATTCAGATAATTTATAGTACACAAGCTGAACACAATGATTATCCTGAGAACTTTAAATAAATAAACCTTTACAAATGAAATTATTATTCAGACAACTTGACGTCTGTTCCCGTTATTAACGTGGTTAAAAAGTCATGGATAGGTTGGATTCATCTAAAATTTAAGAATCATGAGATTCGAAACGTTGTAGAATGAAAATTGAAGAATAAATTATCTGTTTCATTGGTTCAAAAGGTTAACACAATCAAATAAATAATGTCGCTGATAAGGATGATACCTTCTAATGCTTAAGCCTTTGCTCACGCATCTGGAATACTGCGTTACTTAACGTTTTGTAAATAATTTGTAGAGTTTTTCAATTTATATTTCATATATTTTAATCGATAATCGTCATGTATGTATATATTTTTAGATAGCTCTGATAAGTGCTACTCAATCAAAAATATCTTTAGATTAAAAATAAATTTATGCCTGACATCACCTTTTCTTGAACACAATCAAATATTTGCATAATGTTAGTCAAACTCGGAACTGTTGAATGGTTTTTATATTTGGGCGCAACCATACTCTTCTCAGATGGCTTGAAGCTACACAGTTTTCTTCCAGTTTTGGAGAGTATTGGCAATTAGTAATGAAGGTTATAATTTGACATGTATATTTATTTTTTAATATTAAAACTGGAAAGAGGAGGTAGGCTATGTCCGCATTTAGTGAGCTTCTTGCCCACTAAACTCTGCCTCCTGTGCATGGAGTACCTTGGCCATCCCTAACGTTCTTGCGTTTTCGCACCCCTCCTTGTGTAGTTATTTACTGACCAAGGCGTCTTTCTCTACAAGCAAGACTAAGGAATAAATGGAATGTCCACTTGAGAAAAGTATGGCTGGCCGATACGTGTAGCTTACGTCTAAAAGTGTAGTTTAAAAACAATGCGATGCACTGAAGTTTTTACACTCTCGAAAATCTTTGCTTGTATTGTAGTAATAAATTATCGTGTAATGTGAATTTAAGTCGTTTTTTTTTCAACATTATATGTTACGTTTCATGGCTAGGCCATTATTTTGAACAAAATTAATTGTTTTTTAAAACAATTGCATTACATGACTTAATTATAACACATGAAACTTGGATGAAAATATATAATTAACGTATTTCATTGTAATCAGTAGACAAGTGCCTAAAATAGAGAGACGCACTATAGTGAAATATTCCATCATGTCTCGAGTGGCTTTTTTTGAAACCGTGTCAAACTGCGACAGTTCTAATCTTCTTCACCCTTACAGTGTGATGAATAACTGAGGATGTCTGTGTAAACAATTTGATTTCCAAGAAGAAAGTTATAAATTTTCTGCAAAGGCCATGGAGTGATGGAAAACGTAAACGGCACAAATCATTGTGACAAAATAATCATGAATTTATAGTGGCTATTGCGTATGTTAAAAGTATTGTGCTTAAAATTTTAAGTTACATTCAGACTTGAAAACGTAGATAATGGGGTAAAATAAGAAATCATCTCATTACCTACATTAGAGCGAAGTCACATTTAAACAGGAGTTATTTGAAATGCTGAGAGTACTCTAAAATCTCTTCTAATTCATTAACAAAGTAATCTAAAATAAAAAATACAAAATTCAAACTTTTTACTGTAAATTAGAACGAAATATGGAAAAATTCAACAAATAAACTTTTAGAAACTGAAATATACTTAATGCTTAATGGCTTAAAGGTAATGTTAAGCACGCAAGGAAGGTACGAAATACAGTGTGAATAAATTTAATTTGATTCTTGTAAGTTACTTTAACTGTGTGCAATTTAAATACAATTCTACTCAATGCTTAAATAGAAACTTGTGAATTATATTGTCCTAGGAGTGGCTGAAAAATGTGGAATAAAAATATGTCTGCAAATGGTCGAATGTTTCCAGTTTATGTATTAACTTTTTGACAAGAAAATTGCAGATGACCGTTATCAAATGCGAGGTTTGCCTTTGAATTGGAAGAGAACGTCTCAATAACGAGAACGTCGCCTATAATTTCACGATTTTAGCAACAAAATAATTGATAATTTTTTTAATTGAAATGATTTTCCTGTACAACGTAAAATTTTACTTATAATTTAATTATCCATGAATATTGTCTAATAACAATGTTATATGTTGAACTTTTATCTCTTAAAACGCTTTTCAATTTATTGCTTTGATAAACGTATAGTTTATAGTTTATATATAGTTTATCACTTTCACTAGTCATTACGCTACACTATTCCATTCTTTTCAATTTGTGCCCATATGATTCAATATTGTTTCGTAAATTGATAAGTGTTTTAAGAATTTTAAAAGCTGATAAGCCATTCCAAAACGTAGAAGTGCTCGTCTTTTGGAGGATGATAATAATAGCGACTTTTTAGTGTTATTATTTTTATCATTCTTCTTATAAATATTGTTATAATTATTATTGAGTAATTTTGAAAATATCGAATAAACTGTAGGTTTTACGTTTCTTCTAATTTACATCACAGTGTTTCGACTAAAGTTTGGGGAGGCTGTCATTTCCCGTTCGCGTGGAGCGCGTCACTGTGCCGTCGGCGTCGCTCGCAGAGCAGGCCCAGCAGCGCCGCAGGCCGGGAAAGAAGCGCCCTCAAATGACAGATAAGTCGCGGAGGCTGTTCTTTGAGCGGAAAGTTCATTATTCGCGACTCGACGCGCTCGTCTGCGTCTCGACGCGTGGCCTCTCGGGGCCTGCGGGGCACGCCCCTTTCATTTCCCTCGGCCCCCCTCCCCCTCGCTCCTACTCCTTCTGCCGTTCGCTCTCTTCATCTCCATCCACCTCGACACAACTTACCCGCTATCCTCTGTCGCTGCTCACTCCAGTCGTGCCATTTCCGTTCATTCACCAACCCCTTTGGTCTCCTCATCATCTCCTTCTCCCCTCGCTTTCCCACCTTCTTTCCATTCTAATTCCATTCTTTTTCTATCACTAGGTAAAAATTGTTTGCTTCGTTTCTTTGTCTACTTTTCTTTGATCTTTTGAACATCTTTCTTTTCTGTCGGTTTGAGGAAACCAATGCTTAGGTGGTCGTCCATTTTCTAATAATCTCTCTCTTCCTCTCCGTCTCTCTCTCTCTCTCTCTCTCTCATTAAACGTGCCCCCTTTCGTCTGAGGTTGGTGCCTTATCTCAGGGGAGTGTCTTCTGATTCCTAATTCTCATTCGTCACATCGTTGCAGCCCACGGACCATTTGTATTCGGTGAATTTGTCATCGCCGTTTAGTGAAACCGATTAGATCAAAGTTACTAGTCACGAGTTGACGGGATAGAATCAGATCGCAGCTAGGGAATATCCCTGCCGTAGCTTGTAAGTTCATACAGTGTGCCCTGGTAGCAGTCACTACTATTAGTACTAGAGGAAAGGAACTGATAATTGAGGGAACGTCGTCGTTCTAGTGTAGAACGCTTGCTTGAATGTCGCCCGAAGGAGTCAGGAAAGAAGGGATGTAATAGAAAGGGCGATACTTGGGGAGTGGAAACGCTCTCCATGCTCGATTAATAATCATGCCTATGTGGGTCTCGGCTCATCCAATCGAGCTTGCCACTGCTCGCAGCATCCCTCAGCGTGCCTCAACGTCCGCGGCAGTTTGGGCCTGTATTTGTCTCTCCTTTCCTTCCCCTCCGTCTCCCTTTCCATTTGCTTTATTATTATATACCTACCACCGCCGACCCTTCCACTTCCCAAGGAACTTTCGTCGCATCCGCCTATTACCCGTACCTCTTTTTCTTTTTCTTTGACTCTATTTATACCACCAAGTTTATTATATAATTTATTCTATGTTCCCTGCATCACAGTCTGTGAATATTTTCTCACCCCTCAAATTTCGTTTCACAAACCTTTCTTCTCTAAATGAGTGTATCTCTAAATATCCGATTTGAAACCTCAGATTTCGATCTCTCTTTGTCGGGTGCCTGCCTCCACTTATCTCGTACCACCTCTTCTACCATTTCCTTCTCTTACACCGACATGTAACTTAACACACCATTTCCATGTTTACCTTCCTCTTACATGGATTGGAGGAATGAAACTCTATGCCTGTTATTAGTGCGTCTCGATCCCACTCATCGGTTTTCGTGGTAGTCCTTAAAGGAGGCGCAGAGTGAACTCATATTTCTGGAGACGCCTGTATTGGTGCTGCTTCCCGCCTTTCTGACGAGATTAGATAAAGAGAGGCGATCTGCGGTTGCAAAACGACAGAAAGGCGCTTCTGAAGTGAGAGGACACGTTAAGCAAATCACGGTAATCTTCCAAGTGCTTGTTCGAAATTTCTTTCCCGGTTAAGTGTGTGTTACAGTTGATGGTAGATCGGATTTCTTTTTAATTCAGACTACATCAGGAATTTTCTATACAAGATGGCAATGGTTTGGATGTACACTGTGAAAACAGGCCAACTTTGTGGAATTGATAACAGATCATCATAAAAACGTGAAGAAATTTGTTTCTCATTCCAGGACGACGGTGATACGAAGTTATTGATCGATTTCAGGAGCTGACATTTCTTTCGAGATGAAAGATTGATTCAATAACCTACTCCCATATACAATATGATCCGATCTTCAGTGAGGTTCCGAACAACAAAGGAGGGGAAAATTAAGTTTTTAAGCATGCGATGTTGGCTGTTTTCAAAGTTTGTAATCAGCACTAGGATGACAAACAATATAGCAGAAGCACAGAAGCATTTCTTCATATTGTTTCTACGCCCCAGTCTCTTTAAATTGTGAAAAAAACCACCAATTTTACCATTTAAATTTGATCCCACATACGATGTGGTTCTACGGCTCCCATTAATAGAAATCCATTGAATAAAGCTCCAGCTTACGTGCTCGTAAGCTTGTTTCAAGTTTATTTGCTATCTAGGAAAATCTCAACCACTAATAAGGGGAATCGAACGATTGCATTCCGTGGTGAACTTTCCCATGCACCTACTTTCTAGTTAATCCTCTTTCACTTTTGGCTTCCTGAGAAGGCATAGCCCAAAAGCAACCCGGCCAGTGGTTTGGGAATAGGGAGGAGGGAAGAATTTAGTTATATTTCCACTCATTTTAATAACACAAATAGAGGTTCTAGCACAAGTCGAGGGAAAACCTCGCACGGTGCTAGAATGCTGACGTGTCAGAATAATTTGACTGTTCATAATTCGTAATTCGTAACTGTTCATAATTTAACTAAAATATAATTATTTAAATATGCATATTTTGAGGGAAGACATGCCTCTCTTTACCTCCTTCTTGCATCAGATCAAGGTATACGTAGAAATCAGTTTCAATAAGTTAAGAAGATGTTATATTGTTTAATTTCAATCAGTCTTTTACACGTATTTATCCTCCATCTATGTCTTAATTTTTCTCTTACTTCTTAATCATCACTTTAAATTTACTCTTTTTTTCGAAAACATTTGCCTCGTTGTCAAATACGATATCGATTTGTTTTTAATTAGTGGTGACCTAGCTGGTATCTACGAATTCTTGGAAGTCGAACTCTCGTTAGTTGAAAGTTGACTTACATTGCAATATGCAATTCCAATCAACCGCTTTCCAGTCCACAGAATGAGGAAAAACAACATGCAACACGTGTGCTAAAGGTTCTGCATCATACGGCATTAATAAAGTTTTATTTCGTTTGTATTCCAAGTATACACCACGGGTAAATTCTTTGACCTGAAAAACAGGTGGAACCCGTCGCTTTCCTGTCTCTTGCACCGCTGTTGCAAATTATTTGGATATACGTGCATAACAGAGTTGGTGTTCGTAGTACAATGTAATTAGTCTGGGAGATTGTTATTTTTTAATATACGAGTAGTTAAAGGAGCTCAATTGCCTAACTATGTTTCTCTCAACTAGGACTCTGCAACTCAATAAGCACGGCATTTTCTGCTTTTCTGCATTGGGTGTCTGGCTACGATGGTGTTGAGATCATTAGATGATAATGTGCCTTCCGCAGAGACTTTATTTGATGCACCGGAGTCGATTTTTTGCTTCTAGGAAGTAATGCTGATGGACCGCGATAACTATAATTACAAGAGACATAACGTAACTTGTAAAAAGGTCTTCTGGTGTCGTCATAGTCTTATTTGTGGTAAATTATTTTAGATACTCAGGATCCCTTTGAATTCTAAATAGAATGTCAAAAAAATTATTTGTTGAATCAAATCGAAATATTAGGTCTGGCGTAATGTATTTGTAACATCTCAGGAGTCAATTTGTTATTACTAGCAGTTTCTGCGATTTCCGATAACAGTTGTGCGATTTTTGAAAAAGCGTATTTACTATTAAAAAGAGGCTTTAAATCATCCTAGTCCCCTTGCAGTGATATTAAAAGCTTCAATAATCATCGGTACACGTTTTAAAATACATTATGTAAGTATTCCACCGAATTAAATACATCAGTTCAGGTATAAAGAAGTGACGGGTTGTGAACAAAAAGTCTGGGTAGGCAAAGCAGTTTACGGAACCCAAGCAGATTGGGGATGGGACCTTGGGGGGTATGCCTCCCCCCGATCAAATAAAATTTTATAATTTGACTCAATTTATCGAAGAGAA
Source organism: Gryllus bimaculatus (assembly GCA_017312745.1). Classification (NCBI taxonomy): domain Eukaryota; kingdom Metazoa; phylum Arthropoda; class Insecta; order Orthoptera; family Gryllidae; genus Gryllus; species Gryllus bimaculatus. Next base: position 930,986 of record BOPP01000117.1, read on the forward strand.
TTATCGCATATTATTCGCTTTACATTACAAAAGATTATTCAAATGAATTACGTACTTTTCTAGATAATATATTGATTAATGTTAATATATTGTTTTAACATTTTTAATAATTTTAAGCTGTACTTGAAGATACCATTTGATCATAATTCGACTTCAAAGAATAGTAAAAAACATTGTTTAAAATATTATATTTCCATTAAGCCTGTCATAGCAAGAAGAAATTCACTTTCTAAGAAGTCCTTATATGGTCATTTGTTTCGTAAGTGTATAGTGTACGATTTTACCAAGAAAGGTAACGGTATTTTCTCCCGCTGGATGGCGTGGTAGAGAATGGTAGACATTAGCTTGCGCGTTTTTCCCCAACCAGATATTTCCCACTAGCGAAGCACCACATTAAGCGAGCGCTAAGCTCCCGTCTGGGCTACCTTCACGTGTGGTAGTATAGCGTAAGTGTGTGTAAGTAAGGTGTGAGGATAGGTGTAAAGACAAGGAAGAGGAAGGAAAGATCGCGCGCTGTTCATGGCCTGTTAGGCATTGTGTTGATCAGAAAAACAACGAAACTACACCGATCGGAGCCCCAACGGTATAAATCTCCTCTAGGCAGCGGCTGAATTAGACGTAACTATCTACCTAGTCGAAAATTCTGCCACCGTCGGGACTCCGTAAGACCTCCCCATTCTGATGCATTAGGTGATTCCCTCACCCTCCTCAGCCGGGGACATAGTGTGAGGAGTAACTGAGGAGTTCATTAACACCAAAGAGTACTATCGTGACCCTATGTCGTTGTCGTAGAAAGAATTCAGAGCATTTGGCTATTTATTTCTGTCTCCGAAATTGCTGACATAATTAGACAATTAAGATAGTGGAGAATGATTTTTCATACCATATGAAATGTGAACATAATGAGCGAATTGCGTACAATATCCATACATTGAAAAACCATTTCTGACATTGTGATCAATTGTGCACATATTGTAAAAACTACGCTAAAGTAAATAAAGCAAAACAAACTAAATAATGAAAAAGAATTGCGCAGAGATCATTTAATAACTTAGTGTGATGTAATACGGTTGAGGAGTTTTCACAAACTGAATAAGGATTTTTCAGGGAATACAATTAGAAACAATGTTTTTGTTAATAAGAAATAATGGGAAACTATTTAAATTCGAAGTGTGTGTCATTTTTGTTGATATTACCAATTGCTGTTTTCGAGCTCGAATGATTTCCCCCTAAAGCTGCCGTTATTGGCTCTTTAAAATAAAATACCATAATCACTTCCATCTTAATGGGCATAGCGAAACCAACAGTCGTTTCAGGAAACTGGTATCGTATTCTCCCTTCTTCAGGTTTGAAAACCGAAACGGGAATAAATTCCATTGAATTAAACCGTTCGTTTTCCGAACCAGCAATTTCCTTCTAATGTTGTGGCGAAACCGAGCTTCGTAGAAACATTCTGCGCGCACATTCAGTTTTAACGGCAATTGCCACACAATGCCAGGAAATTGACTTCTCTCACTTGTTTACTTGCCAGTTCTGTTTCGCTTCCTTTCCTGTTCCTCTTCTGCCCATCTTCGCTACTGTTTAGTCGTTCATTTCATTCATCGTCTGCGACGGGAGGCTCGTTTGCAGAGTATGGGCTCTGGATGCGCGAGGGCTGCTTCTGATCACTTGAGCCTGCGCGCCATTAGCAACCGCCGGAGGCGCAATCGAATCCTGAACAGAACTGCGGGAGCTTTTGGAGAGTTAATAGTTGCCCATCTTCTCGGTGAATTGGTTTCTGATTGCCAATATTAGAAAACATTAATCAGAAGCCTTGTATGAATAGTCATCAAGCATTGCAAGATATATATTATAAAATTATATTTATTTATTTCATTGAATATTGAAATAAAGGGGATAATCCTGGAAAGACTAAACACAAAAATATATGTTACTAGCTTTAGAGTCGTTGAACGTGTTTATCATTTGGGTACGGAAATTAAAGTATTTTTGGGGTAATATATCATTGAAAATAGAACGATATTTACATAAAAGAGTGAGAAAATAAATACATTATATAAAAAATATGGTATGTAAACTGCACATATTTTCGCATATTATAGGTAGTATTTACGTGCTTTTATAAAATACAAAATATAACCTACGAATACTTAAGTACTTCAGAGTTTCTCTATCTGCTCCTTGGATTGAATACTCAATACACAAAAGAAGCCTATCTCACAAGAGGTCGCAGTCACAATTTAAAAAATACTTTTCGCCTATTTAATTTTTTGTTGATCCCAGTCAAATAAATTTTATAATTTTGGCGTACAGTTGATGCTTCAATATGCATGTGCAGGTAGTGACAGGACTCCGGCTTACAAGATATTCTCGAGTCAGCCAATTGCATAATTTCTATCAATTTGTTACTAAGAAACGAATGGACATGCGTTAAAAATTATGCAAATTAGTCAAACTTTTACTTCAAATAATTTTACATTTCATTTCATAATATTGAGCTAGGATTGAAAATATTTCATTGCCCTTTATTTTAATACGTTCGTATTTGATAAATACATTATTTAAATTGTGCTATTGGTCTTTTCTTCTTTTTGCAATATATTTCAGTTCTATTGTAATAAAACAGCTTCCTGATATATTTCAGACTCGAATGAAAAATATATCCTTGTGAATGAGTGTGTATTGTTTTGTAACAGAAAATTGTATCGAGTAATTTAGAAACAGAACTTTGTTGAAGATTGCTCATTCACATTTCTCTAAATTAAGCATTAAAATAAATTGATCCTTTCAAAATGCCGGGGAGGGGTTGTATGAAAAAACTCAATGAAATGTTTATGGAAGAGCGTTAATGAACGTTAGCAGTTGTAATATTTATAATCTGATATATCAGGAAAATACTTATAAAAACTATCAATTGTGCATAATATTTTTCAATGTATATTCAGTGGTGTAACTGTTTTTATTCGTCAAAGATGAATTTTGTCTACTATTGTTTACACAAAATGTAGAGAAATGAACTTTATTTGTAATATCACCAAGAGAGACAATATTACTAAGGCAATGTTAGTCTATCTTTTTAGTTTCGAAGCTACAAAGTTTTACCTGCATGCTAGAGCCAAAGGAAACAAGATTGCGAATTCATTGAGACATTTTAAGAGAATTTCAACGTAGATGGGCTAGTATAGAAACGTCATCGCACTAACTTCCAACTTAATAAAATTCCACAGACCGGTCCTCAGATTTTCATCTTTTGTTTTATACTTCTTTGATAAAACTAATATTTGTGTTTTGTGCTTAAGCGCACGAATCTTTCACTCAACTCTCCTTTTACATCTTCTGGTCTTCCGTCCGCTCGGTGATAACAGACCAAGCCGAGTAGTGGTCGTGGCAAGTTTGCGCGCGTGTTCCGTTCAAAGTTGGCAGCACTGAAGGGGAGCGAGTTGATGAAGACGCGGGCGGTGCCAAGATATTGCTCTTGCTAAGCCGAGCTAATTTCATAAACGAGTTGCGGTGGAGTTTAAGAAATGGCGGGTAAAGTTGCGGTGACAACGCTGTCGCTGCCGCCGCCGCCGCCGCCTCCCCGCTCGCTGGCAGCGAGAGGGGCTTCCTCTGGGGTTTGAGGCCTTCGGGGACGCGAGGCGCGCGCTCGGGGAGGTGTCTAAAAGTGGTCGTAAACCTACGTGGCGTCCCGGGTGGGTTTTAGGGTCGGCACGCAGATGTGTGTGGTAGGTGAATCGCAGTACAAAGCCAAGGATGATGACAGAAAATAAACAACAATCTTTCAGTATCCAAGGGACAGGGAAACGATTAGTTTTATCACGAAGCCTATGAAGAAACATCAACGAACTGAATGTATGACTTTTAGTTGGCTATTGCACTCGTGAAATAAATTGAAAAAGCATTGAACTATACATTTCGAATGCACCAATCAAGACCACAAACTACTTGCTGACCAATCATATGATGCGATTAATTGAATCACAGGAAGTGTTGTCAGAAGCATTTGAAGCACGAATACAATGCAATTAATAGTAGAAGCATTATGAAACTTGTAGGGGGTAATTTCATTGGTGGAATAGTCTTATTAAATACAATTCGTTTATTGGTAATTCCGAGATATATTTTTTTGTCGCAAAGTGACTCGAAAACTTATCAGAAATCTTCACATAATTCATGGTATTACCTGTGATCATTCATCACGTATTTTGAAGCGTACCTTCAGAATAAAAAAAATTGAACGTAAATAAAATATGATGGACAGTTCCCCACAAAAAACCTGAGACGCGTTGAATGACGTCTCAGATTCCAAAATGATGTATTTTTATAAATGTACTCGAACGTGTCGGGAGTTCTCAATGAATTTACTTGACTACTATATTTAGACTTTTGTATTAAGTAGTTATGGGAAGAGGTTAGATGTTTAGGAATTAAAATTTTCTACTGTAATAACTCTTAAACTGATTGATTAATTATTTTGTGTTTTCGGCTGCGTCCACTGCAATAGTTATTAGTTTCGTTTGTGTAGTGCATGCTGTATGGGAGGTGCAGTGTTCTTTATCACCTAAACACCAGTTTCCAATTCCCTTAAGCTAATTAGAATTCCTGATAGCTCATTGTCTCTAAAAAAAGATGTACAGTTTTTGTTACGGAATTGAAAATTCTTTTAAATAAAAACCTCGTTCAGTTAACTGAAGGCTAATTTCAATGGAATGTTCTTAGAAACGACCATGAAGTTTTTTGTTTCTCCGAACTTTTAATGAGGTTTCCATGTCTTTCAAATTTTGAATCGCTTTTTATGCGATTAAATCCGTTCCCTCAATTATATAATTGGACACATTATTCTGATTTCTATAATTTTGTTTTGGTAATTAGATTTTAAAATGTATATTGAATTAATCCACTCGATATATAATGCACTAAGAAAAAAGTTTTTTTACAATTTATATAAAACCATTGACACGAAACCTAGTAGCTGCACTGCTAATGGATAGAAAAATATCTCATGTACCTGCATCAAAGAGATTTACGAGAAGAAAACATACAAGTTCTCGGATTATGGATTAGGAGGAAATGGAAATACTTATAGGTTGTTACACATCCATTTCCCTCGCTGTACGCTTCAACATACTTTACCATGATGCATAATCCGGAAAGGATGCTCCCGAAGCCTTAAAACCAAGTGATCTTATTTCTAAAGGGACACGTGTCTCGCGTTTTAGGCCTTAATAGCAAACAAAATAATTTTTTGACAATCTGATACACTGTAGAATGTGGTAAATTTGGAGAAGGTTCACACCGACGCAGAAGTTGCCTGAAAAACTGGAAGTTGTATACCAAACTGCATCAGTTTTCACTTTTAAAACAATGATTCAAAAAGCTCTTTTTTAAATTGCAATTTTTTTGCTTCAGAATTTCTCATTTCATACGCCAGGGTGACGCGCTACTGCAATCTGTTACGTTAAAACTGTGACGTTAAAAAGTATTTAGTAATAAAACACACATTGTTTTGACTTTCCAGTTAAATTTCAAAACTATCATGTTCAAAACGTGTGATGAACATGTGAGGGCATGTGAGAAAACATGAGGGCAAATATGGGGTAGAATATTGAAGAAAGTAAGGAGAACATGAGAGAGTTTAATCGGTGGCTCATGCGGCGAATGCATGCCGAAATATTTTGAGGTTTATGTGATAAATATGTCGGGAAAATGAGGGAAACACGTGGGCGTTATATGTGAAGAAATGTGCGGTGTTTTATGAAGGAAGAGTATGGTGAACATTTGGGAAAGGAAGAGAAGTATACAGGAACATGCTGAAGACATGCGAAATCGTCCTTTAAAGCACTCCATGCTCCGTGACCCCTATACCACGCATTTCCGACCGAATGTTCAGCAGAAACGCAGATAACTATAGGTAACATGCAAGAAGATTCTTTTAAAAATTCTTATACAGTTTGAAGATATAGCTGTTCGAGGTACTTCACTCCGTATCAGGCATAGGTTGTCAGAAACGAGCCGAAACTTGAAATCTCTTGTAAAATTAAACTGATGCGATAATAGGACAGTAATCTGGCGCTGGGTGTCCCAAGTTAAGATTCACTATAAAACTGTTTTCGTCTTTAAACAATGATTACAAAGTGCAGAATGTTTACACATGTGTAGCTAGACTGTTATAATTGTTTACCTCAAAAAATAATAATTTTATACTAAATAATGGAAGTTTACTGAATGATCAAATTTGCTCTCAGAGATTTAAAGACTATAAAATTGAAGCCATTGATCTCCCTTTCTATTAAACTTGCTTTTTTCCCTCACAACCTCGTGATTCCCATTAAACTTGTAATTAGTCAAATGTGTCAAAATGGAAATTCGTGTAACACGATAACACGAATCGTTTCCCTGGAAACGCCGAAACTCTATTTAATATCGCACATTGGTTGCTGTGTGTCTAAACTCGAGCTCAAAAGAGAAGGAGGTAATGTAGATAGAGGAAGTTACTATTACTCCAATTATGAGTTTACGAGTGCTTAATTTGCGTTTACATGTTTGTGTCCACTTCGCAGTCATGTACGTCAAAGCCACAACGCGCTCTTCTACACGGGAGGAGGGGGTTGAGGAATGTCGGTACCGCCGCTTGTTGAGACCGACCGTCGCGGGAGGGCAAACTGAGCGAACAGAGGCCGGTGTGACATACACGGCAAATGGAGGATAGGGGACACGGTGAGGCGCTGATAAAAACGGGGTGTGCGTGCACTGACGCGTGGAGGGCTTGTCAAGGACGGAGTCGAAAGCAAGAACAGAGGATTGATTGATTTATAGATAGAGATTCCACGCGCGTCAACAGCTATTTATTATTCCGGTAGATGTAGTGCATGTTTTTCCTCGAGAAGGGGCGGTGGTCTTTCCCCACTGGTTGGCGTGATCCGGCGCCGACCTAACGTCGGCTGGCGAGTTTTCCCCAAACCGGTACCCTCCCACCCGCGGGGCAACGCACCAGCCTGGTCAAGCTATATACTACCGACAAGTGTGGAAGTGTAGAGCTCGTTAGTATTAGTGTGTGTTAGTAAGGGGTGAAGATAGGACAAGGAAGCGGAATGAAATATCGCGGGAGTTTCTTATCCCGTTTGTAACGGTACTGCTCCAGCATTAGCCTAGTGTTCATCTAAATAAGCACGTAACACAATTGATCAGAACAGCCGGCCGCTAATTCTCCTTGAGAAAGCAATTGAATTCGACCTAGCTGACAGGCGTGTCGAAAATCCTGCCGTCGTCGGAACTCAAATCTATATTCCTGTCAGAGGGGGCACCAGAGTCACTGTAGTGACACCAGATGATGCCCTGAGCCCACTCTCCCGGTAAGAACAGAAGAAGGAAATGCTCTGAAACTGGCCGAACACGGAGAGGACATAAGGATGGAAAAACGGGTGAGAACGACGAGGAACTTGGATGAAAGCGAGGGAGGAGGCAGATCAAAATAAATATGTGGGAAGGCAGAGACAAGCGGAGACAGTGCAGCAGTAATGATCCAATTGGGGCTTGCGTGAAAGGTACGGGTAATGTTGCAGGGTGGTTACGTTGCAACGAAGCAGAAATACTGGAGTCTAGTGGGTGCTAGAGAGAACAGAGGTGGAGGGAACCACGCAAGTGGAATAACAAAAGGTAAGCGCGGAGGAAGCGCCGGGGGCGAGGCGACAAAGGTGTCGAGAGCCCGGAGGGAGGGCAGCCGGCGAGTGGGAGGGCGCCGAGAGCCAAGTGACGGCTGCCGGATGTGGGTGCGGCCGGCGAAATTGGGTGGCTCCCAGCCCCAGCTTCCCTTCGCCCCCTCCTCTGCCCTTCAGGGGCGAACCCTTCCCTCTCCGCCGGGCATGGCGCGTTGCGACGCGTCGCGGTGCTGAAGTCAAACGTAAAGTTGGGCGGCGCCGCCTAAATTAATTTACGCGCTACTTTCAGGCGCGCGCGTTTCGAGTGGCGCGCTATGCAACGTGCGTCCCGCCGCCCGTGGCCGTTTGCCGCTTTTCACTTGTCATCCGCCGCCTATGCCCCACGTCGTACCACCCATATCCCGCCGACCCCAACCCCCGTTCCGCCGCCCATGCCCAACCACCAACGGCCTGCCACCCACGCCATTCCAATCACGCTAAGCCTCCCACACCAGTTCACCCACGCCAGTCCACCCACACCAGTCCACCCACGCCAGTCCACCCACGCCAGTCCACCCTCGCCAGTCCACCCACACCAGTCCACCCACGACAGTCCACCCGCGCCAATCCGCCCACGCCATGCCGCCCACGTCCTGCGGCTCACGCCCCACCGTTAACGTCTCGCCATCAGTGACCCACCGCCCAATCCTCATGCTTTGCTCACCGCTGTCGCTTCCTACTCCTCGCACCCTGCCACCCTGCTTCTGCGCCCTCGCCAATTCCCACCGCCCTAACCACGTCCACTGGTGACTACTCCTCGCCTACCGTTCGCCGCTGTAGGCGAACCACCGCCTAGCGGCCCACCCCTGCCTTGCCAGCACACTCGCTTTAGGCATTTTTGACAATATTACCTGTCTCGTTGGTTCTCCATTTGCCGTTTTCATCTAGGATTTGTGATAATTTATATTTCTCAGACTGTATTTGGTTTATGAGGCTTTTGTTAAAAGTTATTGAATATAAGACAACTGATTATTATTGAAAATTAAATTATGGAAACGGTTTTCCTTGATTCAAAGTCAGTCGCATAGCCTTGTCTACAGATGTACCTTACCCTTCTTCGGTTTTCGGTTTCTACTTCTGGAATCCGGCACTACCGCTATAAAAGTTGTCTCAGAAAAAATCAGGTTGTCCCCTGTGACTTAGAGCATCTGCCTGACACAGGTGTATGGCAGGTTGCTTACCGATCGGGGACGCCATGTCGAAAGTGGGTATTGTTCCTTGAAGGAGATTTCCCGTCATTTCGCTCGTATGCTGCGATAGTACAATAATTGCGATTTTTGAATTAATGCACTCTCCAGAATTGCACTAATTGGTCTACTTTCTAATAGCAACATCATCTTAATCACTGTTTTCCATCAACAAATGGTAGAAGTGTACACGCCAGAACGATGCTTTTCAACACAAGATAAAAATTTCTAATTCAATTATCTCAACACCTAATGTTTTGAGTTGGGCCACTATTGCAGTCTAAGAACAATATGTTCAATGCCATCTTCGGCCCCTCTACGTACCCTAGACATGTGTGACATTTATTCCGACATTCTCTTTTATTTTCTCACTCTGTCGATTTCCCTCTCGCATTTCGCCAGCCCTCGCAATGCGCCCTGGCCTAAAATTTCTTTCAGTATACGCGAACACATTCATCTTTAGTAAGTTTCACATGTACTTTTCAATTTCTCGTAGGAAATAAAAAAGCATTAGAGCAATTCCAGGTACGCACGACGCCGTTCGTAGCTAGTCACTAAACTGATTCGTGAATTCTTTACCCTTTACCGCCCTCTTTGCATTTCCAGGGATATTACGAATGCTGCTTACGGATGTGATTTTTTGACGGGAAATTTACAGGGACGTGCTGATCGGGACTTTGATATAATTTAATGCTCATTCGCTTTTCGACCACTCGAAACATTTGCAGTGCCTCTGAAATAAATCAAACAAAACATGTATAAGCATGCTTTTTGCTAACTAAAGAAAAGTAAGCACAGAGATTGAAAATATAAGAACAAGTTGATAATATAAAAAGCATGTCTTAACGAGATCATAGCGAAAAGACACTTTATTTTTATGTTCTAACATTTTTTCTTCGTAAGTTTAGAAAGAAAATTATAATGACCTTTTTTAAAATTTATAATTCAACTATTTTATATCTCGTTAATTAGGACGCTAAGGATAAAAATCGTAGTGGCTATTTTCATACCAAGTAGTAGTACATAACTGTTTATAAATCATTTATGAAACATAATATCTAAGGTATATCGTGAGTGCTATTTTATCACGTTCGTTATGAAAGAAAATGTTTGCGGAGCTTTAGAAGGTAATAAATTGTAAGTTGCTGCAATGCAAGGTACTGCAGTGCAACGCAAAAGAGTGAGCTGGCCATTTATCGCCCCAGAAAACTAAGGGCAGGAATCCTTTCTGGAGCCAAACTGCGTTTACATGCACTCCACATCTCACCGTAACGATCTTCAAAAAATTTGAAACATTTGATGTATTTGTGTTATGCATGCTGATATTATGCGCGTATTTGGGCGAGGTATTTTTTAAATGAAATAATTTTAAAGTACATTCCTTCTCTGATTCTTCACAATTATCTTGCATTCGTAAATCTCATTATTCACAATGATCCTAAAAAACTTGCTTTTAGCGTGAAATATATTTTTTGTTTAGTCTACAGATAATTTTACAAATGGTAAAGTGTTTTGAATTAATTTGAAACAAATTTTGATAGTCGAGTTATAGATGTGTAATACAAAAACATTTTCAAGTGCTTTTAACAAAGCTTTCTATGCAAGTGAAAAAATGCATTGCACTGAAAAAAGATGGAGTAAAGATATATAGAGAAAAATGTAGTAAAGTAGCCCTAATAAAGATCAAAGCACTCTTAAAGCACAGACCGTACATAGAAGGAAGTAGACAAGAAATGGTGGAATAGTGAAGTGACTACAGAAAAGAAAAAAATATTGGAGTTGTTTTCTTACTGCCATACATGTCCCTGATCTGAGGCAATCATTACTGCGATGCGGAAGATAGATGCGAAAGTTTAGAAATATCCTTGCGTACCAAATAGCATGATGCATCTCAAGTGCTTAGTAATGAAGCATGTTTTCATGAGATGCTGAGTAGACGTTCACTGCTGTCTAAACTGACCGAGGGTGACCTGTGTTTATTTGTTACACAATCCATTTTTGCTGCATAAAGAGGTATTATCCTAACCAGCGGACACGAAATCACCGAAAGAGCAACCATGGAACATCACGCCAACGATGCCATGCGCAATACTACACCGATGCGCCAAGGGAGACTATTCGTTAAATATTAAAATGATGTACAAAATTACATTTCACATATCAAATTCAGTTGTCTAAGAATATATTAGATGTTTTTGAAAGCACCAAATATATTATTTATGTCGAAAATGATGTGAAACGTTGCAGTATTTGATCCTCCCTACACATGTATCTCGATACTTCAGCCCCACTGGGAACACGCCATCAGGTGGAAATCGAACCATCGGGGAGCTGATGCAGCTGGAATGGCAGGCGCGTGAATACCCAACCGCTCTGAGAGCATTTCAGATGGGATGCAGCGAGCCGCCCACAGACAAGGGATAGAGGAGGAAAGTGTGGAGGAGTGACGAGCGCCAGTGACCCAGGCGGTCACTTTGTCCTGAACCCAGCTCGTTAGGCATTATTAACATACGAAAATGCTCAGTTGTGGGCGATACGCAATGTGTTCCTCTGCAGCCGGTGCGCGCCCTTGACTCGCGCGGCGTCGCCGATTGCCGTTAGGACATTCGCAGCTGCACGCGACCGGCGCACGCCACCCACGCGCGAACCCAGTGCCCTTCAGCCGACTCCCGTGCGCGCTCTCTCCCGCGCGCGAACCCGTAATCACTCCTCGGCCCCCTATTGCTCGCCTTCCCCTCGCTTTTGCTGTCATTATCATTGCCTCCTCCACTCTCACTCTCGGTCTAAGTTGGGTCTCTGCCCTCAGCGTTGCCTTGGCTTTCGACCTTGTAGCCGCCTTGTAGCTGCGCTCTCGCCCGCACTCTAACCAACGCTCTCGCCCACGCTCTCGTCCACGATCTCTCCTTCGCTCTCGTCCAATATCTCGTCCACGCTCTCGTCTCGCACTCACTCTAATCCTTTCTCTCATCTTTGGTCTCTTTCTTGCTCTTGCCCTTGGTCTCGCTCTCCCTTTTACCCTTACTCTCGCACTTAATCTCGTCCTCACTATCGCTTTGCTGTCACTCTCGCCATTACTCTCATTCTCGCCATTTCTCTCATCCTCACCGGGTATAAATTTAAACAGCATGTGTAAAAAATAAATTCAACTATAATCAATTATTTACAGCCATCCTTCAATAAACACTTTGTATGAAAAGCCTGTTTAACTATTTCTTCACATTTTACTCAAAGCGCTTTAATATTTACATTACTTTCCAGTCAGATAAATGCGTTTCAGAGCAATGCAAACTAATTTTTAAAGTCTTTCATATACTTTTTTAAAACAAGACCATGCGTTTGCTTTGTTTAGTCCACATATATGCATTTCATTACCTATTCGTTGTTTTAAATTATTATCCTTGAACTTATAGAAATTCGAGTAATAACTGGTCAATTTTCATCATAGACTGAGTCTAGCAGTAATTTTGTTCGTTAGTAATCACATTGTGTTTCTTTGCGAAATGAAACATGAGTTTTATTGGAGAACATTTACAAAACGCTTACTCAGGAATTACTTACCTAAGTATCGTTTTTAGAATTGCCGCAGAATGAAGTCTCGCTACTTCATTTCGTCTCGAGCGAACGATAGAGTAGCCAGAATGCGCGCCCTGTCCGAATCCGGGCCTTCCAGCGGAGCGCCTTTGCATCCCCTTTGCAACGGGGGCGGAATCGAGTTCTAACCGGATATCTGCGAGCCCTCTTTCCCGCAGTTCGTCCGCCGTTTAATATTGGCTATCGGCTGAATTCAATCTTCCGAGCCGGTCGAAGGCCGAAAGAGCCCCGCGCCGCGAGGCGACGTCGGGCCGCGAACGGGGCAACGGACGCGACGCCAAAGCGGGAGGGGGGAGTCGCAGTCGAGGTAGAGGCGGGGTTAGTTTCGAGAGCGGAGAGGGAACCGCCAGGCGGGGTCTGTGGCGGGGTCTGTGGCGGGGTCTGTGGCGGGGTCTGTGGCGGGGTCTGTGGCGGGGT
>BOPP01000117.1:952072-975868 GCA_017312745.1 Gryllus bimaculatus
CTTCCGCAGGTCCATTTGTCAGACGATCGCTCACTGCGCGATCTTTTCTTCCCCTTCCTTGGCCCATCCTCATCCTTTACACACACACACACACACACACACATTTACACTTACTGGCAGATCGGTCGGGGGCGTGGAGCTCGTTCTAACTGAGGCTATGCTGACGGGAGATTCTTAGTCGGAGAAATCGCCGCTAGTCGACAGTAGGTCGGTGCCGGATCTTGCCACCCAGCAGGGTAACACCACCACCACCACCACCACCACCACCACCACCACCTCCACCACCACCACCACCATCACCTCTCGAGGGAAAAACAACGGGAATAATGACCTTAGCCTTTGCCGCGTCCGAAATCACTATCAATCAATCAATCAACCCACAGCACCAACATTCATAACAACTACTACCACCTCCACCACCAACAAAATACCACCAACATCCTTCTGCACTGCCATCACCATCATAATCTCCATAATTTCCATCACCATCAATTCTATCACTACATCATTTTCATTACTCCGCCACAACATCCACCAAAACTGCGTCATCCATCGATACAGCCGCCGGTATCATCATCAACCTCAGCTCTCCTGACGCTAAATATTCACTTGCATTCCCCCATGGTTTCACCCATGAAACGTGTATCACCAACACCAACACAAATTCGCCAGCATCACACTAGTCGCGGCTCCGTAGGATCAACCGTATGGCATACGGTTAACCACTACATCTTCACTCCCATTGTGACAATGACATTTTCCACATCCGAAATAATTTTCAATTTCCGCATCTTAAAAGTTCGAAACAGTATAATCTATGAGTGAGTTATTTTGAAAATGTGGAAAATTGAACGTGAGGGAAAGGGAATAGTAATATTTGCGATGAAATGAGAAATATATCAATCGAGTTGGACGAAAACATTGTTCCCTGATGACTCACACAGCTTTTCCTTCATATTTATCCTGAAGAGACCTATTGCAAAAAAACAACTATAATTTCTAACAATTCCTAAAATATCATTTATTTTCAAAATTATTTTATTTTCAAGAGTAAGTTTGGAAAGGATTGCTAGGCGGCGAATACAGAAAAACTTATTTTCCAATATTTACAAACCAATAGCGATACAAATTGGAAATCAAAATTAACAAGGTTTATATGCATTCAAAACTATTAACAAAAATATTCCCTTTACTCACGTCACCCGTGTATACTATTGTAAACATAAAAACATTATCGTTGAGAAATCATCACAGACAATTAACTGGATTATCTTCTCGGCCAAGCGGAAGCCTACAACTTTCATTGTATTTCGCTGATTCCTGTTTGAACATAAAATGTAACATAAGAATTCATAACCCGCCTAATACGAAAAGGAATGAATGGAACTACTCTAGTCTTAAATTATATACTTAATATTTTGTAGATAGCTCTTAGACTCGTAAGACGAACAACCAGCCAGACAGGCGCTCCGGTCTGCTTCTGGTTGTTATCGTTTGCCGCTCGTTCGGAGAAAATTCGCAACGGAATCCGAGTCCCGCGCCGTCGGTGATGGAAAAGGAAGCGGCGACGGTCGCTGGGGCCGAGAGCGGCCGGCGGCGTCCGCCCGGAAGCCTTTGTGCGCGTGCGGTCGCCCAGGGCTCCATGCCACACTCAGTGGGAAGCCGCGTGAGACGGGAGCTCGCCGTGCGACCCGTCGCCCGACCGCCCTTTGTCCCCACCCACGGACCGCGGCGGGAATCTCAAATCACGGCAGCAATTTCATTACGGAATGCTAGGAGCAATGCGGGCTGCAGTGAGACACCTCATCTTCTAGGAGTATTCGGGCACCGTGTTGTGGGAAGAGGATGATGCATCGAGCAATACTGGGCACGAGAGAATTTTGGGCACCACTCCACATCCGCGACTTTTCTTGGAACCTGAGGTGTGCTGCACATTTCCTGGAAAATGTATTTTTAACCTCCTTCTGTGATCGCAATATCGCATTCCTGGATACCTCTGCATTCAGAATTATGTTTTCTAAAAACATGTCGTTCTTATGTAATTCTTCCGTGATTTTGTTAATATATTCAACTTTTTATGCAATTGAATATCAATATCAAATTGTGACACGATTCTAAGGTATTTGCATGTAAGTAGGAAAAATGATTACGAACGCAGAAATATGAAGGAAAGCAGCAAAAATTTCTTAAGAGTCAAAATAAAACACCTTACATCTGGTAATAAACAAGAAATTTGAACATTACGGTGAACCGAAATGTTTTTGAAGTAACTTGTAGGTATTAATTTTATAATTTTTATTCTGTATTATCTACTACTATTATTAGAATTTTGAAAATTGTACCTTTCATGAATTTATTATCACTCGCGTAAACAATTATGTTTAAGCGAACAAAATATAATACCTACATTTGAAAAGTATGTGTATCAGATACACTAAAATTATAATTTTATTTGAAACATTTGTAACACTATCGATATCCTTAAATTTTCTTTTTTTGTTCTGATTTAGTAGATGTAAAGTTTTATGATGTTCACAGTTTCTTGATTGCTTTAGGTATCCAGTACCTTATAACGCGATGTTAAATCTTTAAATATATCTTGTAATGTTTATGTGTTCTCGACGAACCTCAATTTTTGTAATGGGACCAACGTTGGAAAATATTTGCAAACAGCATTACACTATTATTTTTAACTATACGAAAAAAATATGTATCCGCTTTATTCCTTTATAAATCTAATATTTACTCATTTGTATGCACCGTTAGTAAATAAACATCTTTTAATGCGTATCTATTAAATTGTTTTCTAGTTAAAATTCAAACATACATGATAATTCCTTACTGTGAACAAGCAATATTCGGCCTGATCAGAAACAAGCGAATGGCAAAATGACTCAGCATTAACCTTACATATTACTAGTGTTTACTCATGATTGGAATGGAAAAATAATATGTGTCAAATAATATATATATTGTACGTATCTGGAAACGGTACTTCTCACGACAATAAATAAATATATGGACCGGGTCATTCTCGTGAATGGGCTTCAGGGGGTTGATGCGCATTAGAAAATGATCGAAAGAAATTTATTTTGGTGCAATTCAAAAGTTTAAAATGATTGAAACACTATGGTACAAAAATTCTTTAACAATAACGCAGTGCGCCAAGGCGCTTTAATGATTCGTGCAGAAGTAACGCTACTTGAGGCTTTCGGATGTCGCACCGGCTGGCTGGAGCGGCGGGGCCGCGTCGGCAACGGGCGGCCGGCGTGTTCGGCAAACTTGGTCCGACCCCCGAAGTCTGTTTCGGGAAGTCGCTTTCCCTCGCGGTTGACTCCGCTAGCACCCCCAATGCAATGGCCAACGAGCTCGCCCGGGTCACCCCCCCAGCCAGTACAAGCAAATCACAATGTACTAACATGCACAAGCACAAATTGCGTCCGTCGGGAGTTCGATGTCAAGCAGTTCTTTCAATCACTCAATGTTCGCCACGGTTGCGGCCGCTACTTGCATCACACCGGGGGAAAATGGAAAGCGTGTCTGTCGCGCCACTCAAACTCCATATTACTGTTTTCACTGATCCGCGGTCCTGGTTTACGTTGCACTTCATTTTCCAAGTCTACTGATTATCATTTTTATCACCTCTAATCTCCCTTAATGGGTGACATCAACTCCACACCTGTTGGTAGCGGGACTTACTTATAAGATAGAAGGCACGCACAGCCCGTCCGTGTTTGCGAAATGCACTATCGGGCTTCCTCTGGCCGATACTCCAACCGTCACTCGCCTCGCCCGTCTGCCCCGATTTTTTGAACGGTTGGGAGGCAGTGGCGGCGGCGGCGGGTTACTACGGCTGATCGATTTAGTGTTTCTTCTTTTACTTAGAATTCGCAGGGTAATTCAATTTGCTTTTTATCATGCGGAAACGTGCTTCGTTTCAATATATATATATATATATATATATATAATTATATCATATCTATATATAGTATAATATTGTAGCGGTAACAGATTATTCGAAAATTCTATTGAGTAATAGCAGAACCAAGGATATTATACTATATATATATATATATATATATATATATTATATATATATATATTGTAGCGGTACAGTAATTGATTAGTCAGAATAAATTCTACTTGAGTATAGAGCAGATTAAGGATATTACTATATATATATTGTAGCGGTAGCAGAATTATTCAGATAAATTCTATTTCGAGTAAAGCGACCTAAGGAATTTTGTACTGAAGGAAAAACATAACGGCGTCACGCGCCGGCAAGCCCTTTTGCAACGGACACGGTCCCCTGACCCATTTCCGAAGGTTTATGGGCCCCCACCCAACAACCGAACAAAGGGGGTACAACTGTAATAAGCGCAGCGGGAGCCCACAGCTGGAGATATTCCAGAAACGCTGTCATCGTAATCGGCGGGATCCCGAAGGCAATAATTCAGCCAGCTGGGAAGCACCCTCAGTAGACGTGACTCTACTTTTCGAACAGAGAACGCGAAAAATTCTATACTCCGCCGGAGCCCTAATTGGCAAATTTAGTGTACAACGCAATCACCTTTTTGCATAGGAAGCGATCTTTTTTAGGGTAGCATGACCATATGAGAGGGGTGGGGATAAGAGTTAACCTCGTGCGTGTTAGGAGAAACAGTTACAGGGAGAGGAGAGACTTTCTCTGGGGGTGGAGCCGGTCGCGGGAGAGGGCGAGTGCGCTCCGAGACATTTGTCAAAGTTACATTAGGAGAGAGCAGACTTCTCTTGGATGGGAACGTCGCGAGAGAGGTGGGTGCACCTCCAGGACTGGCATCATCTTGAAGTTTATTAGAGAGGAAGTGAAAGGCACTCACGAGGGATAGGGAATCTTTCATGCCTCGCTTATTAGCTACAAAATTCGCATTTGCTGAAATTTGTTCGAGAGGACCGCAGACGCTTCGAGAGACAATTCTCTGGTACTCCGCACTTGGTATGGGGGTCCAATACCCCGGCCTTTAACGACTCCGCCGAAGCAGCCTCCAGACGGCCCTTTCGCTGACGTCACGGACCGCCGCGGCCATGCGCCAGCCGCCCCACGCCTTCTGAAGGCGTGCCCCGGCCGCATTTATGGAAAGGAATGCCCGGCGCCCAACAGCGCCTCGCGCTCGCAAGGGCCTATGAGCACAATTTGTAGGGAGGGTTTTCCCAGGCAACGTAATCAGGGCATAAAGGCTGTAGAGATCTTGTTAAAGTGGTGCGCGCTGAGGCAGCAAGAAAGATCCTCAAGGCCAAATCTTTGTAATTGTAGCTATAGAATAATTTTGTACCACTCTCTTAGTTTAAGTTCTTCTAATTTTCTAATCTTATTTTATTTTATTCACGCATTTTCTTTTCATCGATATAACTTCCTGGTACAGCCTGTCCAGGAATAAATGTTGTCTATTACCAGTAAACCAAATTGTTTATTTTGAATGCCATGTACATGCTTTAGCGTACAAATGCCTTCCATCACTGAATCATATGAGTAAAGGGAGTAGGACCGACTGAGCTAGTGAAACCGCCTAACCGCGCGCGTTCCCTACGGCCAGCGCGTGTTGGTTGTTGCAATACTATTATATATTACACTTGATTAGACTATACAGTACAAATACATCAGGCGTTCATTCAACGAGTTTCTTGTGCGATAACGAGCGAATATGATTCAAAGCCCGTGTGCAATATGAGGGCATTCGTCTTCCTATCCTGTAACTCTTTCCAATTTGCAAAACATCCACGTTGCATAGAGGTGGCAATGTTTAGCAGAACAATTTGTTGTATTAACTTGTATTGGGTGTTGGCTGACCGGGACAGATTCGGATGGATATGGCCAGGTAAAAGGTTACGACAGTAATATTGACGAACAGGATATCAGATACAATAAGAATATACCCTAGCAATTCTTGCTTAAATGGTATTTGTTCATCTTGTCTTTTGAAGTACAGATTTCGAAAGAGGAAATTCAACTTCGAAATATTGTAAGCACTTCTGCTGCGGTAAGACGACGTTGATAGAATATCTTTCCATATGTTGACTTGAGGAGCATGCGTACCTCGTGTGTAGTGCAGGTATACAATATGGGGTAGAGAGGCTGCTTCTCCGCAGTGCGCCGGTGCTGGAAGGCTGTAACTTTTTGGCTTTCGGGGCAGAAGCAGCCTCGGGGAGCGGGGCTCGGCGGGCGCGCTCTTCTCGGCGAGCGGTTGCGGCCGGGAAGCGCGCCGCGCGTTTGCAAACAGCGGCGTGGGGCGGGGCGAGGTGGAGGCGGGGCGGGCAGGCGGGCGGGAGTCCCTACGGAGCCCACTCCCTGGCGGGGAGCGTTTGTCATCGGGCGGCGCCAACCTCCCTTCTCGCAATTGCCCACGTCCATTCCCTTGCGCCACCTCCTTGCCCGTGCCCTCACTTGCGCCCGCCCCACTGTCCACACCTCGCCCCCGCCGGTTCACAATATCTCGCAAACCGCCCCGCCACTCTTTACCATGTCTGACACTCCGACATGCCGCCATACCCACGCCCACATCACGCCCTACCGCCCACGCCGTGCCCAATGCTCCGTTTCATGCTTCGCCCACGCCCATGTCCCCGCACTGCCATTCCGCCACGCGCTCTCCGCCCAC
This sequence comes from Gryllus bimaculatus, assembly GCA_017312745.1. Classification (NCBI taxonomy): domain Eukaryota; kingdom Metazoa; phylum Arthropoda; class Insecta; order Orthoptera; family Gryllidae; genus Gryllus; species Gryllus bimaculatus. The sequence goes on from BOPP01000117.1 coordinate 958,708, forward strand.
CCTTCCCCGCCCACGCTCGCTCCGCAAGCCCGCTCCGCCTAGTCCCGCCCGCCGACGTCCTGCTCCGCGCACGCCCCGCTTCGCTCGCCATTCACGCCATCCGCGCTCCGCACACGCAATGCTCATACCGCCCCGCCGCCGCCAACCCTGTCATCACTTGCCCACGTGCAAGCCCCATTCTCATCTCGTACATGCCCTCACCCTCTTCTCTCACTCTGGCCCGCCCCTTTCGGCAAAGCCAATTGCCTCCCCCCTGCCCAATCTCGATCTCATCCTCACTCCTGCCACCTCCAGTATTCGTCCACACCCACGATTCGCTATCTCCCATGCTCTTTCACCCTCTGCTGCCCACTGCTTGAACGATGGCGGTCGGCGAGGAAGGCACTTGGGTGATCTGGCTGCCCATTTATCCTGTGTTCAGGGAAGTTGAAATGTGTTGTAACTGATACGTATGTACTCGTGCTTTTAAGGGAGAGAAAATCCGGTTAGAGGCTTCATTACTCGGAAGAAATTGTAACCCTTTGTGATGTTTGCACGATCCTGGTAGAGGAACTCTCGGCTATTAATTTCCGAACATTGAAAATTTTTCTGTGTTCCTTTCATTCATATCCACTTTTCAAATGGTTAGGGTAAAATAATTTATCGAATTTGCAGTTCGATTTTTTGTTAAAAAGTTCAATTTTTTGGGGGGACGAGTTTTTCTCTATTTTGAAACGCGTATTGTTGGAAAATGTATTTGCTTAACCCAGGAACGCATAGAAACCAGCATTTACGTTCTCTTTTTATTTATGAGGAAGTGTTCCTTGTAGGCAAATCACAAAGTAATAAAACACTGGATACAACATAGTACACAAAACACAGAGGGAACAGTAATCAATTTGGTTGTCGTCATCTATTAAGAATGATCCCAAGAATAGATACTTGTAAGTTTCCATGATTTCATACTATCACGTTTTGCATGAAACTCGTACGAAAGTGTCTTTAGCTATTTCAAAATATGGAAGACAAGACCCATCGCCGCCTGTCCGTGGATATGTTATTCCCACTCCAAAGACTCACTTTTTATTAGTTAAAACATATTTAGAGAAAAAATAATGTACATTTTTCTTATCATATGCATTTTATTGTTAGTTTCTATGTGTTTTGGGTTAAACCATACGGATTATTACAGATTGTAAGGCCACGACTAAGATTAATGGTTCACACAGACATGCTGGCCTAGATCTTTCTCCCTTTTATCTTTATTCCCTTTTATTTTTTGCCGTTGTTCTGCTTACTTATATCTGTACTCGTCTTCTTATTTGCTCACTGCTTTCTGTGCCAAATCTTTCATTCACTGCCTTGATTCACTGCCTAGAACTAGATTAGGGGTTGCCAACGGGGTTAGTATCGACCCATTAGGGGACAATGATATATTAAAAAATTAAAATTGACGATCAAGGGATTTACAGCAGGGTGTGCACTAGCAACATAATGTAGAACAAATGTACATAAATGACAAAAAAGTTAATAATCATTGGTTTTATGATATTGTGTATTTGTTTCCAAAATGCGTTTTAATCTAATAATAAATTGAAAACTTGCTTCTGTTTTGAAATTTTACATCATTCAATTGAATGAAAATTGATTTTTTCTTCAATTAAAAACTGTGATTTTGTTGAAAGAAGTGTGTTTATACTTATAAAATTAAAAATAATACCAGTGTATAAGTAATGAAAGATATTTTTTCGAATATTTTTTCCAGAACATTTGTTCATATTCATTATCTTTACGTTACTATTTCCAAACATTACTATTACATGTAAGTCATTTATGTGCCATTATTTGTGTTGTTTATATGTAGTGTTATCTAGAGAAACACTGGTGGTTCATGAAAGAAACCATTCTTTTAAAAGGGACTGATGAAAGAAGAAATTGGAAATGCATGGGTTAGATTAATAGTGTAGCTTGAGATGATTCCGTACGAGGCAATCAGAATACGAACGAAAGGAAATTAATACTCTGAAAAATGAAATTTAATTATGCAAGATAATGCCTAATACAACTGAGTGGAGGACATAGGAGGGACAATGGAGGGAATACAAGGGAGGGAATTTCATGACATGCTCTTCTAATGATCATTCAAATTATGATCGTTTGAGAGAAGCTTATTTCCAATAAATGAAGTAAGACAAATACATGTTTAAATCTGATACGATATAGATTTAGTTTACAGAGACACGAGTGATTGATATTGATGTAACTGATATGATGATGATTTTTTATGTAAACTAATGTGTGACGGCCTGATTAAATTAATTACTTACTTAATGAATCAACATACTGATATTAATTTTAATAAAATGAACAATTAGCTTGATTGTTACGTGGAACTTAATTTAACGGAGGAACTCAGTATCGCTAACCCAGGGATACAACGTTTCTCTCCGAACGTACTTCCCAACTATTACGTTTCCCTTTATTCTCCTTCGCTTAACTCTCCACCCACCCCTTTCCCCTCTCCCGGCCGTCTCGTCCCCGCCACTTCCTGCCTTACTCGCTGTGGCAGCGCTGAAACTCTTTGTAGATTACCTCCCACTCTGTCCACCGCCGCAACTCGTCTCCTCCGGCGGTGGCCGCGTTGCGGCAGTTGCGGGCGGGGGGGGAGCCGGCCTTCAGGCTCCCCACAGCCGTTCTGTCAACATCCCCTCCCCCCTTCGCCTACACTACCCTTCGGCGTCGTCGCCATGGCTGGACCTGGCGCATGCCCACGTTCGGAAATGACGCGGTGGGTAATGGAGCGCCGGGCTCGTATTTCACGAACTGCGCCGTGCCCCGCCCCGCCACGCCACACCACGCCACGCTACGCCATGCTGCGCCCTACTCTGCTTGTGTGCGGGACCAACCGCCGCGCACCTACCTCTCTTCTCACTACCTGTCGTTTAGATGCGGAAGATTGGAAAATACATATCCATGTGGCTTCGGTCCTATATTTTTAGGGTTAAAAAATCTGTGGGAAAATTCTTCGCTTTATGAAACTTTTGAAACGTACCTTCTCTTTAATGCGGGGTCTTTCTCAAATACACGATACTTGCACATACAAAGTGAAATGAGAGTAATATTTATTGTAAAATGGGATGTGAAATATAAAAGGAGGGACTTTCGCCTACCTCTTTTTACATTATTTAATTCTTTTTCTTAGAAGTTCGGTCATCAGATTTAAACCGATAATTTTAATTCAAAATTTCTTTGACAAACGTTTTCACGTTGACAATATATTTAACAAACACAATTTTTCCATGTTACGTCCGGCGATTGTACACTTCAGGAGTTTCTGATTGGATTCTTTTCCACGTATTCCAAAAGGCATCATCCACAAGTAAATATTGCGATGCGCATGAGTGAGTTTATATCTTTCAAGAAAATTGGGCACGATGACCTCAGGATCTAAGGGATGGTCAAGGGCATTTTATCGACAGGAAACGTTTCATAACAAAGACTTTTGAGATAAATGCATTGAGAGCTATAGCATTGCAGAGTGCTTCTGTTTTCCAAAATCATATGCCATTGTTTGTTGAATTAATATTTACGATATTTTACATTAATATGAGGTTCTCAAAGCAAGAATATATTACCTCCACTACCGTATGTACTACCGCAGTACCATACCATTTACATCACTTCAGAGATTAATGAATTAATGAGAGAGATTAATTAAAAAATGAACTTATACAAATATAAATTTAAAGAATTTTGAGCATAAACTTAGTACTACCAACTCTTCACATCACAAGAGGGTGATCTGATATTTACACTGAAGTTATCCTTGTCTCTCGGGAGGCCTTCGCCCGAAAGGGATTGTGCGGGCTTAACAATAACAAGAATAATTACAATAGTATTAATACACTAAGTCGTTTCGTCTCGGTGAGCGGTAACGCATCTCTTACCACACATGGTACCTCAGTGCAAACTCTTGCAGTTAAGACATTGGACTGCAATATATTGGATATCAAAGCTATGACCTTAAAGTCGTAATTGTCGATAATATAATTATATTCTAAAATATATCCATGAAACCACAAGAAATCGGAGGCTTTTCTATAGAGTTGCAGGGATAGTTTTGATGCGTATTTGATCACCTCGGAGAGTTTTAAATTATTTGTCAAGTGATTGGCCTTTTTGGTACTTTTTTTATTGAAAACACTTGGCTGAAAACCAAATGTGCTGAGCAGTTTTAATTGGAAATATAACTTACATAATACTGGTACCGTGAACTGTTTGGTTGTGCGATTTAAAGCTTCCTAGGTATGAAGGCAGCCGGCAAATTTGAAACCACTTCACAGTATTTAGTTTATTTTTGAGGAGAAAGTTATGTTATTTGTTGGGTACTACATTTTTATTTTAATTCAGCTTTGAATTTTACAAATTATCCCCAATTAAATTGATCTTCCTTTCCTAAGGTGTTTAATGCACCGATAATATATGCAAATATAATATGAAAATGAGGCTCAAATGTTGCGTAAATGAAGTGCTGCAACACTTAAATGATGCCAGCAATGCTAGCACCTTAATCGTGCACATACTTTTTTCTAAAATTGACATTTTCCAACGGATATGTCTTAACTTTGGTCCTTAGAATTTTAAATGGGTCCTTTACCATTCCTGTGTATTTTTTGAAGTTAGTTCATTTCCAAAATGTTTTTAAAACTGATTTCAGATTTTTTTGATGTCTCTGGTAAAATAGAACAAAGTGCTCTTATCTTGGCATAAGTCCGGACAAAGAGACACGTTTCCTGGACGGAACAATTTATTTCTTTATCTACTAAAACCGCGAATAGATAAAAGAATGAAAATGTAGAACGGAGATATAAATATGCTCTCGAAACCTAAAAAGAATCGATCAACTTAGCAATGACTTCTCTTTTTTAAAAAAAGGGAACTTAAATTTATTGCCGAATAGAAATACGATATGTATGATCGTTATTATTGTTTGATTTCAAGAGAATTTTCATACTTTGAAATGAGTTTTATATTTAAAATTTATTAAAGAGAACAAGTAAAAAACGTTTGAGACTATTTAAAATGCAATTGTTTTGTGTCTTTTGTGCGTATTCAATGAATAAATAAGAAACATTTTGAATTTCATGAGTAGGAAAGTATAAACCTTTCAGCAATATTGTTAATACCGTTTCAGGGCGCTTCATTAGAAAATGAAAATGGTTGTTCTTCCACGTGAATTATCTGAAAGCTACACGCTTAATTAATAATGTTGTGGGGGCGTTTCTGATGTCCAATTGTTATATTCAGAAATGAAAATGGGCCACGATTATTTCATCGGCATTAACGCTGCCATGTTCTAATGGCTCTCATGCTACTCTGTCATGGCAAGAGAGAAAGTAAATTAAAGTAACTAACTGCTTCAAAAAATTATCATTTAAAATGCCTCATGTGAAAACGGAATGAGATCAAATATAATATCCTAGGAATTATTCTCTGCGTACGTGGTTGGCTTTCTAGATACGAGTAAAATAAAACAAGTGTAAAATAAAAAGCAGAAAAATAAGACGTTTGTTTCTACTGGCCTCTTATCTTTAACCATTTATGAGTTAAATTTATAGTCGGCGTTTCTTCTAGATTAATTTCAAAATATGCCCATAAATATTTTTGTTAAAATTTGCAATATTTTATTGATTCAGAAAAGTGGTTTAAGAAAACAAGTGACTCAACTGGGTCCTCACCATTCAAATGAAAGTAACCCCGAGAAAGTTCAAGAGGAACCTCAAGAAAGACGCAGCCATAATAAAAGTGTGTGGAAAGAGATAATAAGTTTTTTCAGGAAAATAACAATGGAAAAACGTCGAATGTTAACCATCTGATTTTAAACTCTAGGAGGAGGATCAGTTCGAAATCAGGAATATTATGGTTTATCAATAGTCTCACATCATTGATTGATATTTCCTTTATCCATTCACGTCAACTTCTATGGTCATTAGTTCCATAGTGTAGCGCATGTTTTATAACGAGATGTGGCGGTGATTTTCTTTCGTTAGATGTTGAGATCCGGCGCCGGTTCGCTCTTCAGTTTGCGAGATTTTCCCCGTTCAGTTATCTCCCCCCAGCGGGAAGCTGGGACAAGTTCTAAACCACCGACTGGTCCTCGTGTGGGGGGGGGGGAGTGTACTGCATGTACGTGTTAGTGTGTGAAACTAAGAGTTGACGATAGAACAAGGAAGAGGAAGGACAGACGGTCCGCGGTTCATTTGTTAGGTTACTGCTCCAGCATTCGCCTGGCATTAATCGGAGAAATCACACAACCGATCAGAGCAGCTGGCCAATAGATTTATCCTACAGACCCCGGCTGAATTCGACTTACGTAGTTAACCAACTTGAGTCGAAAATCCTGCCGCCATCACGACTCGAACCGTGAACCGTTTGACTCTCGGCCAGAGGAATTTCAGTACCATCAGATGATATTCTGAGTAACCTCAGCAGGCTCGAATTCACATGATAATCGATTTGAGTCGTTATTTGTTGGGCTCATTCTCCAAGGACAGAACCCTGGGCCGTTCCAACGCCGTGAACTGGAAACTGTCTTCCGTCACCCGCTGACAGATACTTCGCACCTTCCTCACAACTCATGAAACTGCGAGAGCCGCTTTTCAGGGAGTTAACCGCGGCTGCCTTTTCCCCGCTTCCCCCCCCTCTCTTTGCACGCGAAGCCTTATCGCCCGCCACCTTTTGTCTCCTTGCCCCCTCGCTCCGCGCGGCCACGCAAGCGGTCGTTCGACTTGTTGTTCGGGGGTCGATCTCCTCGGTGCGAGACCCCCACTCCCCCCCGCTCCGCCGGCGTTGTTCCGCGTCCTCATCAGTCTAATGCGTCCGAGGCGGAGTCGTCGGGGAGGCGAGCGACGAAGGAGAGAGAGAGAGAGAGAGAGAGAGAAGGAGGAAGCTGTTCTTAGGGAGGGGAGTGCTCTCGCTTTGACGGATTGCCGCAGCCAGCCAATCACTCGACGCTGTTTTTGTTCCGCCTTCACACCCCCTTCCTCCATACCCGCTTCCGGCTGTGACGTGCTGAAGTCTTCGCGCGCGTGGAGGAAGATCTGCAATCTACGGTACACGTGACGTGGGAGAAGGATTATCAATGGTTTGCTGTGTGAATGAAAGTCCTTAACATCGCGTCTACATTTTTATAAAATGTTTTTAAGATATTTAAAATACAACTCGTGTTAAAATGCTTTATTATTTGAGTTACAAAAAAATCTCACATAGAATATTTGAAATTATAAATGAATGCAATACGTGACAGACATGAAAGAAAGTTTCACTATTTCAGTTGTCTTGATATTTCATTTATATTGCTACTGAGGTTTACTACCAAAAGCCTTGTAATTTGCAAATTTTTTTCTTTTTTGAATGTGTTGGATTCTTAAATTCGTTTATCACGATTTATAGTTTCTTTTTAGCGCCGTGTATGTTCATATTTATTTTTAGTTTTTAATTTTCTGTAATTTAATTTAGTCAGAAGAAAACAGTCCTCGTAAATTGAGTTAAAATAATCAAAAGTATTCTAGCGAGCATTTGTGAGTAGGTTTGTATAAAACGCGGGCTCACTCTTATGGCGCATTAAAGTTCTTTCAATCGAATGATATAACGCCTCTTTGCAGGACATATGCCGATTGCCAATCGGTAAGTGTCTTTGTTTAAAAGCTAATTTTAATTTTGTTGTTAGACTTTTACAGAAAATTACGAAACTTCTGCACAATTGTGCTTAGTGTTCTTCAGATCCTAATAAGGAAACCGCTGCAAAAAAAAATTCATAATCTTACTAATTTTAGAATTATATAATTACTTGCTGTATATTAGGAACGGAGTTAAGAATTCAGTTTTGTATAACAAAAATTTTAAAATTTGTTTTCTGCATTAAATATTCTTTAAAGTCATTATATGATGTAATGGATAATGTAAATACAAGATCAAAAAAATCTAGTTCACTCGTTCTATATCATAAAAATATTAATGGTGTAGGCTGACACTCTGAGAGAATTAACTTCCTCAAAAAACTACTGAAAGGTTGCTGTATAAGCATAGCAGTGGGTGACATGTGTCTGCACTGGAATGTTTATTTCTTGAGGCGAATGTACGCTAACATTTTCCGCAAGATTAAGGTGGGAGTTACGGAGATAGACGTCCTACTGAAAGAGATGTTGATTATTTGACTTTCGAGTGAGAAGTTAAACGATTGTGATAATAGTCTCTTCTCTCAAAGATCCAGGAAGACACATGAATGTGCAGAAAAAATCGTTTAACTCATGAGGTACTCTCGTGCTGCAGTACGTCATACTATATATGCTTTGAACATCAAAAACAAGTCACCAGGCAGTAAAACAAACCTTTGACATTACCATTCATTTTCGATAGTAAAGTCTGAGGTTATGCACAATAAGCTGACGGTGATGCTACAATAAGCATCTGCTTGTGAGTAAATCGTGCGTATCTAACATAACAAGAAATAATGTGGTATCAAAATAAATTATAATAATTAAAATACATTCATTTTATTAAAAAATGGTTTGTAGATTATATTTGGGTTCCCTTATTTTTTTATTTATACTACATTTAAAAGACAAATATTCCGGTTGAAATGAAAACTCCCGTCTATCAGATTCATGACTTAACGAATGACCATATCTACTTGTTCATTTTGAATTTTGTCACGATCAATTATTTATAAGGGAATCGAGTATTGTCTAAAATACAGTATCTTCCAAGAAAAAATGATTATTAAAAATACTTTGGAAAAAAGAATTCAAAAAGAGCTTTTGAAATTTCACAACATAATGTTCTTGTAGGAAGTTGCCTTCTTAAACATAAGTTATTGAATGACCTTTCATGCCTTGAATGCCCAGGTTTCATTGGTATAAGATTAAACAGCTTAAAACATTGCCAAAAAAATTCACAAAAGAAAATTAAGACGAAAAAGTAAAAATATAAGACGATTCTGTTGAAAATATTGATTTATTTTCTTTAAAAAAAATAGACAGGTTGTTCGAGTGATGCAGACCAGAGATTTCCTTTCGACTACACGTTTCTAACAAACGCGGATAAACATAGGACTAGAAACAAACAACTGTTTAATGTTATTTACTGTTCGACGAGAAGAAATGGTCGTACTCGGAAAACATACGAATGTATTTTAACGGCACTTTAAACAAAACCAGCAATTTAAAGCGAAGGATGCGAATATCATAACAGTAGCGGACAAGAAATGTAAAGCGATTTTGCCAGACTTGATGCCTTTTCATTTATTATGAATTTATTTTGAATAAACAATTTGATTTACTACATATGTAATGAAAATCTTAGTTAATGGTGTTTTGTAACTTTTGTTAGTATATGTAATTTACATTGTTTTACTATCATAAGTAATTTACATGGTTTTATTATATGTAATTGTTATTATTTTTGTTAATTATATTTTTTTTATTAACTGCTTTGCTATCTGCGTCGTGTTGTTAACTATGTCTTTCAGTTCGCCTTCCAGAAGCCTATTTCCTACTTCATCGCTCGGTCCTTCTCGCGAACATTTCCGTAGCGCAGCTGAAATAGTCCGCGCCATCAGAGAAGCCGTCAAACTCAGAGCCCCAGGGCGGCCATTAATTCAAGGGTGGAGGCGAAGGACGCCCACCGCCAGCCAGTGCAATCGGTGCGCGGAAAGAGAGTGATAGCGTCGCAGATGGAATCTTCCAGCAACAAGACAATCTGACCCGAAGAAATGACGAGAACTTTCCCACTTGCCAGAATAATTTCCGTCATGAAGTAGATGTAATGAACAGCTAATTTTGAGTATCACACATATGCAGGTGGAAATAATTGTAGAGGAACGTTGTAATGTTTCGAGTGTAAATGAAATATATTTGAGTGCCAGTTCGTTGTTTCGCATATTAAATCTCAATGGCCATGAGACTCCATACCAAAGACTCCCAAGAACATGACATCCAAAGAATATAGAGAAAATGGAAGGTGCTTCAAGAGAGTTGAGACAGTCTTTCACCTCAATAAAGCCCCCAAATTGAATTTTATGAATAGTTTTTTAAGGTAGAAAAAAGTCATTTTCTCTCCTTAGAAATAAAATTTCTATAGAAATGAGCAAAAAGTTTCTAAAATTACGTATAATTTTTTAAAAAATTTCTTCCGATTTTACTTCCACTACTTATAGTTGTTTTGATTACAAATGAACGTACCTCTTTTGAAGAACATGGCGTACTGTGTATACATTTTTTTACGAACTCTAGGCAGGTAATAAAGAGCTGGTTGCTCTTTATCATTTAAACATTTGCTGCGAGTGCACAACTTTTACTTCGTTATGCAGAAAGTACACATCACGTCGTCAGCGTTGGCTACATTTCAAGAGATCCCACGTTCCGAAACAAGAGCCCTGCCACACGAACACGCACTATCACTTTTCCCTCTTTCAGGAGAGCGCTTGAAATATGCGCACCCGTACCTCAGCGCGTCCTCTTCCTCCTCCGCCTAATCCCTTAGCGGACCGCAGCGAGAGCTCACTGCTTCGTCCGGCACGGCGTGCACGGTGTAGAGAGACGCGGTGGGGGCGCGGGGGCGGTCGCGGGCGGGCCAAGGGAATAGCGCGAAAATTCGCACAAGAGGGAGGTTATTAGCGAGGCGTTAAAAATGCATGGCGCGCCGGCCTCACCGCTCTGCTTTCGCCCCGCCCCCACCGCTTTCGCATCGCCCTCCTCGGCACAGTGCGCCCAAACCACACCCGTAGCGGAGACGATTTATTTACGCGGTCCATCTCCCTCTCCTCATGGGCTGGGAAGCAGGCTTTCGCTCGCCAAGGCACTCAGAGACACGTTGAGCCCGTGGCCCGACGCCCCCGACTTCACAGGGCTGTTCCACTGTTTGCGGATTCTGTGGTGAAAAGGTTAGAGTACAACCGACTTGGCGGGTTATCCGATTAAAGTCGTTAATTTTTAAAGGCAAAAAAATTCCTTCACCTTTCTTCGGAGGGGACCTAAATCCGGCTAACCCGTGTTGTAGATAGCATGTTAAAGGCGCTCAAGACTAAAGGATGCCCTGAGCAAAATTCTAATGAACTGTTTCATCGCTCGATAGCTTTTTAGGCGTAAGAGCTGGCGTGATAGCATGAGCCTCACCACGTAAAATAAGGCCTCATTGAATTGAATTGTAGGTAGTTATGAAGGGTAGCAAGAAAACGTTCAGTTTAAGTTATTAAAATTTAAAAAAATATATAATACTTTATACAATGAGATTTTGAAATAATATTTTGTTAATTAATGTGAAATATTTTCTAAAAAGTTACGAAGACTAAATACTTTAAAAATTAAAGTGAAAAACTACGTTTTTGATCAGGTTGTGGGGATAGGAAACGACTGAAATAAATTTGTTTTGGATCACAATCCTTGTACACACGTTTACTGTATTTAATTATTTTTACCGGCTAGACCCTTTTTGTAAGTTCAAAAAAGTTTAAATATCTAATGAAATTTGATTAATTTGATTTAAAATGTAAATTGGCATTAAAATAATTAAATAAATAATAAATATATTTTAATAAAATACCAATGCGTATGCTGGGATCAGTTTGCAGCTTGGTCATGACAGTTGCTGACCCAAGCTTCCCGTTTTAGAACCATCGCGTTAGTCTGAGAACTCCCGCTACACTGCTGCCTTTGCAAGTTTGGCCGTCTGTCGGCAAAAACACTCATATTGTATTTTCAGTGATTTCAAAGCGAGCGTTTTGTTCAAACCCATTGCGCATGTAAAACTTTTGCTGCCCTGGACTGTTTTTAATCTGCTCTTTTCTGAGGACAATCCTTAAGTAACTTACGAATGGGCTACTGGATGTTTTGCCAGCATTAATGCAGAGTTGTAAGTTCTCGTTGCTGTTCTCGTTGCCGCGTGCCTGGCGAAGCGGGCTGCTTCCCCCTTCCGCGCCTTTCGCCTCTGCCTCTGTCGGGGCTCCGGACAAAAAACGTGTGTAGTATAGACGAAAAACGCGAAGAATGTTTGTGTTAATGAATTTAATGCAACATGTTATTCGTTCATCCTGTTTTAATGGACTCACTAAAATCGAGTTTTAGGTAGACTCGTTTATGAGCTTGCATTATCTAGAATTATGAAGCAAGTAATACAACCAATAAATGAATTTTACTGGTAATTTGCTCTTTTAATAAAACTTACAAATTGAATTTGAAACAATTTATTGTTTGTTATTAAATTATTTTCGAAATAAAATATTACGAATATATACAATTTTTATTTCACGATTTAACATTGTCATTAAATTATTCAAGAAATTGCTAATAATTTTAGTTTAATGCTACAATTGCTTGTCCTTTGCAATTTACAGTTCCATCTCTTAAAGAATTAATTTCTTTATACTTATCAAATATAGTGTTTATAATTTAAGTGGTAAAATTGGCATTTTATTTTGCGAGTGGGAAATGTTGTGACACGGGGCCGGTAGGTAAAATGACTCAATTCTATGAAAAAAATATAAATATTTTTACCACCTGTTTCATACATTTTTTAAGCAGACTTTCTGGCATTCATATTATTTTAATTCAAGCATACAAATAGATATGTTAAGATCAGTGCATCAGATGCATTCTGACCAAAGTATTTGTTTTCTTTGTTGTATTCACAAATTTATCAGAACATTTGAGCATCGTCTGACTTTTTAGCACTTGTGATCAAAGCTTGAATTTTAGCACGTTTTGCATGCCCAAAATTAACCTCTTTTACTGGGGGCAGGGCTTAAAAACTAGGCGTTTGAAATAATAGGCGTTACCCATTTACGATAATTTATTATTTACCACCTTCCTCGGACCTTAACGGCCTGTTCGGCCCAACGTGCCTCACCGCACGCAGGGATTTTGCCAGGCCCGTGCTCCACCTGTTCCCCACCTGTGGGGTCCCGCGCCGCGTGAATCTTTCATTGGCGCAGGGCGAGTGCCGGCGGGCGCGCGCTCCGAATGGGCGGCACGCGCTGCTTTACGTGTTGCGCCCGGCGACTGCGAATTTCCGCCCTCCGCGCGCGGCGCCATTCCACTCGCCCCGCGGACGCAACGAGGGTAACGAGGTTTCCGGTTCCGATGGCGGAGGAATCAGGTCATTGCCTGCGACGAAGGAACGGAGGGATGTGCGGGAACGAAGCTTTCCGGAAGGTTTGCGCTTGGAGAATTCAACGAAAATGGGACCTGCTTCATTGTTATAATCGTACTTGCTCTACACGAGTGCAAAAAAAATATTTGGAAAAATTAAAAAAATATATAATGTACTTGGGGGTTCGTATATCAACCAAACCAATACCTCCCAAAATTAAAATATGTTTCTAATTCAAGGAACCACAACTTTAGCTATATCTATTCGGGAATACCAATTTTAGTGAAAATCGTGCTTACGGTTGCGCACAGCCGAACAAACGTTTTGCCGTTCGCCAATATTTAGATATTTAGGACCTACAAAGCATGGATTATGACTACACAAATTGTTAGAGGAAGTAATTTACTGCATGTGCAGGAAAAATATCCGGAATTGGGGTTCAACCATACGATTCTTTTTTATCAACTGAAAAATTGCCGTTTCTCGTGTGTAGTACGCTAGAAAGTAATGAAAATAATCTCCCTGAATGAATTTTGTTTCGTCTGGAGCCAGTTTATCGCAATACCGTGAAGTAAATCAGTGCATCGACATCTTGTTTTACATGTCTGCCAAACCCACCGCCGTACAATGGAAGTCCCTTGTTAGCTACAACTGCTCGAATTGAACAAGATATTTTATTTCCATAAATTCTGATCTAAAGATTAACTTTTGATAAACTTCTGGATATTTTCTCAGAGAGTTCAACGCAAGAAAAATGAGTCACATTGATACCAAAAATGTTAGAATTTGCTACTCAGCGTTAAATCAATTCCCAACCTGAATGGTATGTTTTGACTTATTTCTGTTGATGACTGAAGACACCGGCAGTTGCGAGACGCTCCGCTCTGGCTAAGCCTGCTCCTAGAGTTTCCGGGTCCACGAGTACCAAGAAACGCCACTCGCTGACTTGTTTCCGTTTACAGCTTTGAGCTTTAACAGAAAATTCCAACATCGCTGTAATTATTCTTTACAAACTGAATGATCGTGCTATGGAATTTTTGAAACAAGTGTGGCCTGCTCATGCCTAAAGTTCTCGGAATTCTTGTTTCATCAAACGGTATTCCACAGTCCAGCACCGTGGAAAGAACGCTACAAACTTGGCTAGTTTGTTTTCCCTTTGACACCAACAGCTGTACTGGAGGCTATTTGAGTGGACAATTTGTCGTAACTTAGTTTTCTGCACGTGGTAGCCAATGCCCATTTATGAGACATTTTATTATTGATTTCAGAAAGCTCTCACAGTACTATATAGTTTAGTTACTCAGTCTGACAGAGGAGCAACCGTGTTAAATGTTTCCTAAACTTTTCTGTTTCAAGGACACTTTTAAAGCATTAAATTTTCTTCTGTTACCTTAGGAATTTACTTATCTAGTGTGGCAGGTGCAAACGGTTCACGTTTATTAATGTCGCTAGACTCATTTGTAATTTACTTATTACTTGTAACCGTTGTGTATTAAAATACTTATGAGATTCAAAATATAATAAAATTAAAACTTCAATATTTAAGTTCAGAAAGAGTAATTAAAATGTGAAAACATATACATATTTTTCTACTTTAAAAAGGTGTTCTATAATCACAATATTCTTCCGTTTTCATATCACTAGACATCTGTTTAATCAGGAACACGACAACACATGAAAAAATATTCGATTGAAGGCGATTCATTAAACAATTTATCTTGAATGTTATAAATCCCTTGAAAAACCTCATAAATTTCTACGAACTAAAATATATTCCACCAAAAAAAGAAACATGATTTAAAAATCTCTCATTAACACCCCCCTCTTTTATTGACTAGATGTATTACCGGCAATGAGTAAATTTACGACCGATGGCAATCTACAAAATTACGATATTAATGCGAACGGGTTTCCAGTTTATTGCTCGATGCAGGCGATTGACCATTGCGTTGTGGCGTTTCATCGCGTGTAGGGTCACGCTCGCTCAGCTGCATTCTCCTCGCTTGCTTGCGCTGCTAGCAAGCGAGGCCAGGCCTTGTCTGCGCTAACCAGCGGTAGTTTATTACGTGGTCTGGGCTGTCCGGGTGACGCCGCGTCGAAGGCTGTGTCGCCGACGTTGGCTGGTATGACCAGCCCTGAGGAAGACCACGACAAGATGGCCAAAACGTCGGCAGCCCAGATCACGCACATGACTCTGGCCGCGGAAGTCTACGACTTTAACGGTAGTTTTTGCTCAAATACAACAAAGTTTGTTTTAAATTATGTATCTTTTGTACCTTTGAAATTTTGAAAATTTCTAATGTTTATGTTTTTATTTGATTTGTCGAAAGCGTTTGCATACTTGATCTCCGCTAGCGATGTAATGGATGAGCTGTGATCACATATCCCGTGCGCGTATGTTCAAATACTAGCCCGCACAAATGATTTTGTGGTTTGGAAACACTTTTGCAGATTGAAGTAGAATTATAATAACACGCAACTTTTGCAAATAATACGAGAAAGTTTGAGCTGCTATACACCATGAGGTTTTCGCTGGTATTTCTCCAAGAAAGTCGAGTTTGATGTTCCTGAACAACAAACAAACGACACACAGTGCTATCCATGAACGCAGGATGTTTCTGGACAGCTGCATTTCTCACCTTGGCGGAGCACTTTTGACTAATGAACTATAGCGTTTGTGTTTATGTAATCTAGTATTTAACAATTATTCGATCATTGTTGTCTGCTTAGTTTGGGGAAGTAATGCCATTTATACTGGCCAAGAGCAGAGTTAAATTATTTTTCGTTTTCATTCCAATTGTATCCACCAATGTCTTTGCCATCAACGACTTTTATTTACTCGGTTTTCGACATAATCATCCTCAATCAAACTTCAACACCAAGCATTGACCACTACTGTAACTTACCATAATTACATTTATCTCTAGCTGCAGGTTTGCCCATTATTCCCCCATTAAATGAAATATTCTTGAAATTTTTCTGTTTCCGTTCACCTTGGTCATGTCAAAATTGCACGTGTAACCCTACTAGACCCGATATTATGGTAGTTGCCTTCATCCTCTGCTCTTATTTCACCCACAGATTTGGAATTATATCTGAGGGTTGAACTGTGCTACCCTTCACCAGCTGCTGACGCTATAAAATATGAGGAGAGGATAAACGGCGGTGGTCTGGTTTCTACAGCGCCGTATTGGTCGCAAACGAGTCGACCTCGGGCTGTTTGCAAGCGATGGAGAAAATCTGTGAAATGGTCGACTGGAGAAGTAATCGTCGAATACTTCCAATGTAAGTACATATAACTTTTGCATGTTTACACACTTTTGTTTTCTCATTCATTATAAACAATCGTTAATACGTATTTGATTGAAAACCGTAGAAATTATTTTGCCTTTCTGCTTCCAAAATATTGGCAGTTTTTCTCAGTGATGGTTTCAGTTGAAGTCACTTATTCTAGTAATATTTTAGATCAGGTGATTTATTTGAAACCTCTATTCTTATAATTTGTAGTTGCATAGTATTTTTGTGGTGTTTTGTTTTTTTATCAATTAGACTTTCATAAACGTCTCCTTAACGTAAACCACTCACTCTATTATCTTACTTCAAACCTATTTGGGGAATACGGCGTATTATTTCCTGTCAATTGCGTCAGCTTTAATGGTATATTTGAACTCAAATGGCGTATTTCATATTGCATTAATGCCTCTCAAGATTAAATGTACATGAACCCGGTTAAAGGTTTTTAAGAAAATTTTATCAACGCTTTAATCCACAACCCTTGATAGTTTTGTTTTGAAATTCAAATTGTATATTCGTCATAAGTGATTACAGTTTTATGAAAGGTTATTCTTTGTAAATTTGTTACAATACGAATAAACTATCGAGTTGAACACGTTTTATCTAATACCATTCCGGCCGGTGTCAGTTAATTAAATATTTTGGTTTATTTTTTACTTTCGTTTTTTATTAAAAAATGTTAGTTTGGGTTACAATTTTAATTGTGTACAAACGGATTTTTATTTATTTTATTAAATAATTT
>BOPP01000117.1:977380-1001631 GCA_017312745.1 Gryllus bimaculatus
GCTTTGCGAAGAAGCTTGTGCAGGATTTCATTGACTCCCAATTCCGTTGTTTGTCCGTTCTACTTTTTTTTACTTAAAAATACCTTTGTTAAAATGTCAGTCGATATATTAATTCAATCATTCTGGTATTAACTTTTAGAGAAGCTTTCGCTTCAATGTAAAATTGACGAGTCTCCTGGAAAAGAAAAACAGAACTTTGATCTAGTGAGATTTGAACTGGAAGGAATTAATTTTGATGGCGTTTATTGGAAGTGCTCAGTGACATTTTCTCCTGATCTTCGTCTGGGGGAATTTATCATTTCTTGGAGGGCAATCGTCATAAAATTATTCAAAGAAATTAAACTGAAGTACGTCACTATAGACGGTGCTACTAAACACATTTTCAAATATTGAAAATAAATTATATTGAAGAAGGATAAAAATAACTTTCCCCTCACAAAATACATATACCTCTAAATTAATGTGTAGAAATGTTGCGAAAGATAGAAAGAGAATGAATCACATTGTTGACTTTCAATTATTTACCACACATGCAAACAATAATGAACCATATGTGACTGTCCGGGATCTACTATCATTCGCTTCGGGAAAGATACAGGAAGGTTCTCTCTTCAAGGATGTGTGAAGTTCTCAAATTATGACTGTGATATTAACATAGAATAATATAAAACGAATTTTATAAACCTTAGATACTTCAACACCAGAAAAACATGAAACACTCTTTGCACGAGACATATCATTTTGCTATCGGATGTTTGACAGAAATCAAGTCTGAAATGAAACCGTCTTTGAAGAAAGATAATTATTAAATAATGTAGGATTATTTATTAATTATCTTTCTTCAAAGACGGCTTCATGAGAATTGATATGATGGTAACGGCTCAAGTTCTCTGGTCCAACAGAGGATATGATGGAATGCGGTTAGATTTCAAAGAAATACCGTAATATTGCGTATCTCAAAGTAAAAACTAGAAATACATTTGAACGGAAGAGTAATTATTTGCCATTTTTAATTTACTACATTATGAGCTGGCATAATTTATTTTTGACAGCGTTTGCGTGGTTATCTTTTAATTCTGGAGAGACTCAGAAAAAAACTTTCAAGCATTATATTTCAATTATTTCATTCTTTGTCTTATTCTGCTAGTATTACAACCACTAAACACATCATTGGGGAACGACGCAGTAGCGGGTGCTGGAGCGTGGAGGTGTAAGGAAAAGCGTCCAATCGTGCAGCCGGTTTGGAGAAGAGATGAAGGAAGTCCCGCGCAAGCGGTTAAAGATAGAGCGCTCGCCTTATTCATGCGCATTCTATTCTTGCCGTGTTGAAAGGGTCAATGCAACAATGAGAACGTCCGGCATCGCGACTTGATAGGGAAGTGGATCCCCTCGTATGCGGTGATTTCTTATTCCTTTCGTCTTGCTTGTTAGATCCTTCAGTCACATTGGTTGCAAGAATACACGGAAGTATTTCACAGTTGGCAAACAGATGTGCGCTTGGATTTATGGTTTGGAACACTGTCATTCTCATTTTACTAGAATGACCTGTTATCCAGTAAATGGTAGTGTAAACATATTTTTGGAGATGTGTTTTCTGTCTGTTTCATCTTTTTAACTTTCATCTTTAAAACTAAATGTATCAATTAAAAAAACAGTCATTATGAAACCCGAGATGTACCATTTTTAGTTAGTTTCGGTTTTTGTACTCATAATTGCAAATTTTGATCTTTGTCACATAATCATTGCAACATCAAATTTTACAGAAGTCAAAAAGTAAGAATAGGAAACATGTCATTCGGATTTTTTCAGACATGATAGATACAAAGCGAGCTTTTATATATAATTATTTGATTAATTTGAATTTGAGAAATTCCAGGATTTTAACATTTCCTGATACGCATGTTACTTACTTGCATTTCTCAACATTCAATTTGATCTGAACATCACGGAATATTTCATTTCATATAGCATACCCTGCATTTTGTGCATTAAGAATTAATATAAAATGTGTCATCTAATAAACTAATTTGGCAGTGACAATACACACTGAATCGAATTAGGAAAATAATTTAATTCGGTAATTTGAATTTAAATTAACAAATTATTGTATATTGAGAGAATTCGTTTTTTTACATAAAACCCATGTTTGGAATTACTTAGCGAACCGATTGAGATAAAACTTGTTAGTTAGTTAAATACATGTTGGTTAATTTGTAAACATATTGAGTTGAAATATCAATTTAACGTTCAATTAAAACATTTTCAATAATTATTGATACAGGCTGGTGTTCATAATTTTCTCTCAAATATTGATTTAACAACAGCGAAGGAACAGTGTAGTATGAGAGAGCAAGTTAATTACACAAAAATACTCTCCGCACTCATGCGTGGAAAATTGTTCGTATCTTCCTTCTTTATTGATGGGAAACTGTTACTTTGCGCTACACTTATGAAAAGTTGTATTTTGCCGTACGTTTATCGTAATGAAGTCGCGCCGTGTAAAACTGCTGGGTACTGCAGAGGAAAGAGAAGCTTGGGGCGAGATGAATCGACATGGATACCACCCTGCTTATTAAGAATGATCTCAAGAATATATTACATTTGTAAGTTTCTATGAATTCGAACAAAATAGTAATGCACGCAAATCGTACGAGTATCTTTAGGGTTGTCAACTAAAAATACCGGACTCGCTTCCTATCGTCGCCATTTTATTTCGATGGCAGCCTCACTTGTTTTAACCATTTACGTAAATAACTAGTATTGTAATTTGATCACTGAAATTATTGAAACCTTTCTGAACAACAGTGCCTCAAGAAAAGTTTGCGGGTTCGGATTCCGCTTCAGTCATGAATGTTTGCTTGTGAATTGTGATATAATGGGCGCCAAATATCATGTATCGCCTTTCGATCCCCTTCCTTCACTACCTGGCTTGGTAGGCGCAAAATCGTGGAGACTTGAGCCCAAGTACGCGTTACACAAAGGAGGTAGCTTCGAATTCTGCATAAGTCATGGATGTTTTGTTGCGTGGTGGCATATGAGAGCATTTTGTGCTCAACATATATCACACTTGAACCTCAACAAATGCTAATTTAGGGTTTTGTTTCAAGAACAAAATAAGTTCAAAACATTACATCTTTTGAGATATTTCACCTCTATATTATCGACAACTGCGCTATATGTAGGGACATTTTCTTTCCATAAGTGCCAAACACATTGAAAGATAAAAGTTGGAAAAAATCATAAATGTATCACAATGCACATCTATGATACAAGATTTTTATGCTTAATTTTTTGTGACTCGAAAAATCTCTAATTTAGACTAGTTTGTTTCTTGAAAAAATAACCTTCAATCGTTTCCTTCCCTGATACCTTGTACGGGTGAAATAGGTTCAAGGTCTGCGCGACGTAAGGGGCCATTGGAGGCAGTATCAGCGCCATCTAGATGCAGCCTCCCTCTCTTACTCTAAATCGGACCAAGCATAGATGGACTCAGGAGATTCACCTGGTACGAAGATTGAATGTGCGAAGCCGAAATGTGCTCGCGAGTTACATCCGTGCGATGGTCGGGAAGAAGAATGCGGTCCTCGGAGGTCGAACCTTGAGAAAAATAGTCTCAGACGAGGATGGGACCATCTAGCGACACTCAAAGGGATATGAGAGGAAAACAGTCGTAAATACACTAAGAATTTAAATATCTAGTAATATAGAGGGAGTAATTCTGTTTCATTAACGCTTTTCTTTACTCTCATTATTATTTGTCACGTACTATACTTAGCTCAAATAGTTTTGAACTCATGGCCTGTATTCGTAGCTGATCTCAGACAAGGACTCTGAAGCTCTCTTATTAATTCTAAACCATTAAATATATGGACACCTATGCAACTTCTTCCTGTGATCAAGATTTTAGACAAAATACCTCGACGTTATCACGTCACAAAAGCAACTAAAGGGAGTTTCTAAATCATTAGTGATGATATTAAACTATCATCCGATAACTTTTTATCTGGAGAAGATTCTTGTGTTTGTTCCCTATTTCACTCTTTTTTGTGTTACGGCTTGTTTATGTACTTACGACATTTGTTAATATTTGACATCATAAATTGCTCCACCAGCGTCCGTCACGGAAGGGTTCGTAACTCGACAAACATAATTTGTTCGCTTAATTGTTTTTTCTCTCAAATGCGTGTTTCTTTAAACATTTTTTTAATGAATGTAATTGAAATTTTCAAGCACAAAAGCTTCAAGGTGAGCAGATATAGTCAGATATTTTTTGGACCTCAATTCACGCAATATAAAACTTTGCCGTTGCATATATCTAGAAAATGTTTCTTTCTCTCTTGTGAAGATTTTAGCCCGGTGGTCCGCATTATCACAGGAAATGCTGAAATTGCCAACTTCCTTTAATTAATCAATAGTTATCTTTAATATACTGGTTCTAATGAATGAAGCGTTGTCAAAAACATTTCTAAGAGATATTTTAATCAATACTGTATTAAGATGTTGCCAACAGAAACAATATATTATTCGTAACAGAATTAGAATTTCAGATATGCAATTACGACAAAACATAACATGGAATTTCCGAGCCGTTGAATCGTCATGTATCACTGAGAAAAGTCAACGGGTATATATGCGCTCCATATGTGTAAACAGAACACCTCTATTCTTCTGAATAATTTTTTCCGTCAATGAATTAAAAAGGAAGCAAAGAATACCTGTTTGTGTGATATAACTTTAGAGTTTTGAAAATGTTTATCACAACTAAAATTAAGAACAATAGAGAAAAATGTGTGAAAACCGAAGAGACACCTATTAAAAAAGCATCAATACTACGAACAAGTGCTCATCGTAGCGATACATGTCTATTAAATGTAAAAGAGTGAAGGATTCGATCAGATTAAAGAGGCGCTGCATGAATTCCTGTAACGTTTTCTTCCTCTCTCATTTCGAAAGATACAGGAAGAGTTGGGTGAGTTGGTTTTTGGTTCTTGTGAGAGGCAAGACTGTTATATTAAATGTGCAGCTCCTTTATCGAAGCAAACAGTTTGTATTACACGAAAATATCTGGATCTTTCAGAATTTTGTGAACATCGCTCACTGTTATTTTTTTATTCATCATACAACTAATGTCGGTACTGGAGTGGTCAAGATAACGCGTGGCAGCAGTGTCCTAATGAAAGTTAAATGTTGGTAGCTTCTCCTACCTTGCGCTTGGAGCGTGCGACGCGCTGATCCCGGACATTCTGCGCTTCGCCCGGCGTGCGCTGGCCCCACACCACGGTGGCTATGAGCGAATACGTGATCACCAGCACCGTCAGCGGCACCAGATACTGCAGCACCATCAGCGCCATGCTGCAAGTAAGCACACCAAATTTAATACGCGGTCAAGTAATTTAACCGCATTGCTTGAAATGGAGCGCGCGGAAATCTGCGCACCACACCAAGGACGATGTAATTTGCAATATTTCATTTAGAGGGTGTATCACACACTTCCTTTCATAATGTGCCATTGTTAAGTGTTGTCATTAAGGTTATAAGTATGCGTGCTCGTAATTGAGCACATTTACTGAGGTAGAAATCTTCATGAACTACAGGATAGGTTTTCCTAATGTGACCGGATAGGTGCTGATATTTTACAACAATTTATATCGAAAATCTTTAAAACATTAGCTCGAAGTGTGAGGAGTCCTCCATTGACATTGTTTTAGTGTGTGTCGATATTAAAATATTTTTTTTTATTTTCATAATATAATAAATGTCTTTGGCTTGATGTGATAAGAGCATTCAACTCCAATGCAGCATCTCCAGAGTTATGAGATGCATCATAGCATGGTTTCATTTGTCAAAAAATAACATTAAACGAAATTCATTAAGGAGACCTCAACTGATCGTTTAAATGCACTGAATAAAAAATAACTAAGAAACCTGTTTACATTGCAGATACACGTATAACATGTTTCTTATTAATGGTCTTTCTTAAATATATTGGTGTTGTGGTGAGTTTTCGTTGGCTCTTACAATGATATAATAATATGATATTCATTACCAAGAATTTTGTTTATTATAAAAGCAGCTTTCGATGGCTTAGCCATCAGTTTTCTAGTACAAGAAAAAACATTTTAAAACGTGAGTCAAAAACAACATTAGAATAAATAGATTACTAATAATTTAAAATTTTAGAAAATTTTAGAGAATATAATATAATTTTCAGAACTGAAAGAAATAAATAAAGGGTGGTGTTAAATCATTTAGTATTACAGGAAAGTGAATGAAATTGATTTTGAACATGTGAAATGTGATGTTTTCGATTCAAAAACTTTATATGTTTAAAAATTCAATTTCATTCACTTTCTTGTAATATTAAATTATTAAACGCCCTCTTTCTTTCTTTCTTTCAGTTCTTAAAATTTTAATTATATTTTCTAAAATTTTAAATTGTTGGTAATCTATTTATTCTAATGTTGATTTTTGACTCACGTTGCAATGTTTTTTCCTTGTACTAGAAAACTGACGATAAGTAAGCTATCGAAAGTTGCTTTTATAATAAACAATATTGTTGGCAATGACGACTTATAATCATTTATTTCTTAAGTAATCTCTTTCACTAGACATGTTTAACTCTTAGGTTTTTCACATATTTTAGCGAAGGACATATTTTCAAGTCATTAATTCTCAAGGTTTTTTTAAAAATTTAAATGTAAGTTTTCACGAAATTTGTTTCAGTTTTAACACTCTAATTAATGTTAACTAAATAAACACATATGTATATTATCTGCAAATTAATAACTCAAACTTGTCAACATGGTTGCGAGATTCTTTACCAGAAATCCGTTTATAACCCTTATTTTACGAGCCATCTGTTCTTTTCTCTCAATCATTTTTCTCTGAATCGATTCAGAATTTTATCAATATCGATCATTTTTATCAATATAGATTCTCTCCTATCCCCCTCCTCGCCGTAATACCATCGCGCTCCATTGCACGAGATCTCTGTCCTTCTGTAACTTTCTCTTAGACTTTCTCAACTCTCTCGGAAGACGAAATGCATCTACTCAATTTTCCTCAACAAGACGTTTGCTTGTTTTCTACAGGATAAGAAACAATTGCTTCAATTCTCTTTTGTAAGAATATCTTCCTTCGTTCAATATCGTGCATTTGCACTGGTATAAATGCCTCTTCAAGATTTATACTTAATGTTGGAGCCTTCCGCAGCGAGTCGTACCGGGAGAGATGGTTGAAGGCATCAACTGATGTCACTGTAGTCCCCCAGACCGGGAGGTCTTAGGACTAGTCCAGACGGTAGCAGGGTTTTCGCCACTAACTTGTCAGCAAGGTCGAATTCACTCGCTGTCTGGAGGCGAATTCTAGCGGCTGGCTGCTCTGATCGGTAGTTTATCGTGGTTTCCCCGATCAACACCAAGTGAACACCAGGTGCCGGAGAAGTACCCTAGCAAACGATCCACGGACCGCGCGCGATCTTCTCTACCTCTTCTTTGTGCTATCCTCCGTCCTTACACACACTTACACTGACACGCTCACATGCTGGGAGTCCGGTTGGAAGCTTAGAGCTTGTGCTGGATGGGACGGTGCCCCGCTGGTGGGAGATACCTAGTGGTGGAAAACCCCGCTAGCCTACGATACGTCGCCGCCGGCTTTCCATCTAGCGGAGGGAAAACCCCTCGCTACCTCCCGAGCAAAAACATGCTCTACTGTTACGGAACTAATGAACCTGGTAGTTCACGCGAATGGAATCACTATCAATTAATCAATCAATCAGCGGGCAGTCATGCGAATGATCTTCGATGTGCGGGTGACGCCGCATTGGAGGCACGACTTCACTGGGAAACCTAAGATCCTTCGCAAGATTTATTTTACTTGTATGCTGTTATCTAAGATTTGACAGAAAATAATACAAAGAAGAATACAAAACAAGTAAAGTGACGCATTAAATATATCATGAAAGTCTCTCTAAAAGAGAAATATTAAAGTAGATTAGTAATATCTCGTGGTATATCTTTTCAATTAATGTCCTACTATGTATTGAATTGTGTTTGAAATTAGTGCTAGATGGGTGGATATGTAATGAGTAAAAAGTATCAATAAAAGTAAAATGACAATAAAGTGGAAATCTGTACGAATACGTAACGATTGTTTTGTCTCTTCCCAACTAGATGGAAAATGTTCTAAAAATAGTGAGAATAAAGCAAAGGCAATAACAAGGGAAGAAGATTTTTTTTCATTTGTGATCTAGAGTTCCGATCAGTAAGCAGACGAGTCATAGCAGAACGGTAGCTTTAAAGAGGAACATACGTTGTATGTTCGTTTGGAAAAGGTTGCATGCGTTTTAAATTAGCAAGCAGAGTAGAGAGTAAATCAATTAAATCGGTAAACTAGCCATAGCGAATAACACACTTAATCGAAATCAAATGTTTTGTTGTTAATTGTGGTTGCATTGTTATTAGTCGTGTCGATCAAGGCATGCCAACCAGGAACGAGGACAGTGATGAATGGGGAAGGACGGATATTATGGGCAGAGCAAGTGCGATGGGCTGGATTTGCGGGGATTCTTTTTAGTCGACTGTCTTAAATAAATGGTCAACGCCGCATTACTTAAATTAGTGTTAATACAATACTTAAGAATGTATGGATGTCTGTTTATTCCATAATAACATTCGTACTACTGGGAATACGTACTTCGAAAATTTGCTCTTATATATTTGTGGATCCGAAAAATTTGAAGGTTTGCCCCAATATGTTATTCTAAATTTGGTTACCCTCTGATATTTATTGGAGGAAACCCGCGGTGGTGCCGATTTGGGCCAGGCTGGGTGGGTTAGCGGGGCGAAAGGAGAGGAGAGGGAGAAGCGGTTCAGGCGAAGGGGGCGCTTCAAGGGGA
The DNA here is from genome assembly GCA_017312745.1 of Gryllus bimaculatus. Lineage (NCBI taxonomy): Eukaryota > Metazoa > Arthropoda > Insecta > Orthoptera > Gryllidae > Gryllus > Gryllus bimaculatus. Next base: position 986,277 of record BOPP01000117.1, read on the forward strand.
AGCGGATGGTGTGGGCGAAGCGGGTGATTCAGGTAAAGTGGGTAAGGTGGGACTAAGTGAGTGGCTAAGTGAGCGATTGAGGCAACACGGGAAATTTGTATGAAGCGGACAATTCAGGCGAAGAGGGCGATTCGGGCCAAAAAGGCGATTCGGGCGAAGAGGGCGATTCGGGCCAAAGGGCGATTCGGTCAAAGAGGGCGATTCGGGTGAAGAGGGTGATTTGGGCGAAGCGGACGATTCCGGCGAAGCGGACAATTCGGGCGAAGCAGACGATTCAGGCGAAGCGGACGATTCGGGCGAAGCGGGCGATTCGGGTGAAGCGGGCGATTCGGAGGAAGCAGGTAATTTAGGCGAAGGTAGGAGGGCGGTTCAGGCGAAGTGGACGGTTGACGCAAAGTAAGTAGGCGAGGACGGTGGAGCCGGGGGAAGAGACGAAGTGGGCCAGGCGGTCAGGGGAAGAGAGCGGAAAGGGCGAAGTAATCGCGGCGGGACCACTGCAGGGGCTGGTAGAGCAGGCGGGGCTCTTTAAAGATGATTGTAATAAATAAACTCCTGGGAACTCGCGTCAGGGTTGGACGGAGTGGGCAGAACAGGCCAAGTTCCTGGAGAGGGCAGTAATTGTGGTGCGGGTGGGGGCAGGCAGATGTTAGGATGGGCAGAGTGGCCGAGGTGGGGTGGATGCCAGGATGTGCAAGGCTGCTTATTAGGGGACTGAGATAAATTAACGAGAAGTGTTTGCTTACTTCAACCAACATTAACATATTATTACACGTAAATCGATTTTCAATTCACCTGCAGAACGTGCGTACTTAACGTTTCTAGTTCGCAACAAGAAGACCAAGGTCAGTGCCTATCGGCAGCAGATTGTCCTTGCTAATCTTCGGATCATGTTTACAGAGGAAATATTCACTAGATGCTGTGCTCCGAGTTGGGGAAGTTGAGCTTCATCCTCACGCTTGGGAGCGAGGAAACTCCGAGGCGAGCACGTAATTGCCCCTCCCCCCTTCACTCACCCCCTCTGACATCATCACTATCAGGCATGCCGACAAACGGCGCCTGTGCCTTGGTTGCTTTATCAGGAATTAACCCCTTGGTGAATTTTCATTCAAAAATTATTGTCAAGGTTGGTAACATTGGGCTTCTGAATTTCTCTAATAACTCTAATGTAGTAGATAGAGAGATATGTTGATATAAATTGTTGCAACCCAACCCACTCTCTGCGATTTACTGGCATTCGTGCGATTCATGGAGTAAATTTCTCATCAAATGAGAACATGACTGACTGGGTGTGTTTCATTTATCTCAACATTAATTGCGTCAATCGTGTTTGCGGGAACGGAAAGAAAAATTAACTTGCCTAATAAATGTTATATTTCAGTAGGTTTTTCCCAGAAATGTTATTAAGGTGAAAATAAGATTCTTAGGGGTCTGAATACAATCACGGCAGTCCTAACTCACTGTCGCAAGAAGTTTCACTTTCATGAACAATCGAACATAAAATTCTCTCTTTGGAGTAAACTGATTACAAGGCTTCCGGGTTAAGATCGTCACCATGAAGACCATCATTGAAAGTCAAATATTAAGATGCCAGTAGCGTCGGAGTTATTATATTTTATTTATTTGGTAAAATATCAAAAGTTATTATCCCACCCTCAAATCCAAATACAAAGTTCTTGAAAGATAAAAATGTGTGACATATTTATGGGCATCAGAAATATAATTATATTTGTGTCAGAAAAGATGAAATCTTAAAAAAAGGAATCCTCTTTACGGATGGGAACATAAATCGAGATTCGATAATTTTTATTGGGTTGTAGAAAGGATACCGATTAAAATAAAAGAAACTATAATCTTAAATACGCTATGGTATCTACAACTTTCACAATGCATTGCATTATAGCTTATGAAACCCATCATATTTTCATTTTAACATTTTATCTGAAGTTCAATATTCAAGGTATTACTACTTTACCCGAGAATATTTCAAATTACAAATTTTGCACTTCTCTGATTTATCTTGGTTTCATAAGAGGTGGTATTTTATTACAATTTCTTTTTTAAATGTATCTAAATTTACTATAAATTTGGCGCAAGTTAATTAATTTTTCTTTGTAAAACGTTGTGAACTAAACCACATAGCTCTGGTCTCTCCTGTAGTACATCACAGTTTATTAATGGAATACATATTTAAATTCATTGCTCTTTGCCAGACTTAATGTGTTATGATTACATCGACTTTAGTTTTCTTTTATATTTGATAATTGATATTTTATGTTATAATGAAGGTAACTGTTAAAGTAATTCAAAAGACATGTTTTTTCTTACATACTGTTTGAAGTTCTAACTCATATAACGTATGTAAATAAGAAAAAAGTATTCCCAAAATATTTTTTAATATCGTATTATCCGGGTATATATGTTTGTTGAACTTCGAAAAGTTCAGGTGATACATTTTCATGTCACACATGGGGAAACGAGGAGTTGGATGGTATACTTGGAGAGTGGACCTCGTGAGTCCACGGAATTCAAATTCTTGAGCCAACTCGACGCCAAAAGTTGGCCACGAAGTTTCATTAGAATCGACACGTGACCCTCCGTCTCAGAGACACCGAAGCGCTACCGAAAACATGTTTGCCGGCGAGAAGCTGCCGATGTCGACAGAAGTGGGCGGCGCGGCGCGGCGAAGGCGGGGAAGGGTGGAGCGGGAGAAGCGCAGGAGGGGCGAGCGGGGGCGCGTGGTGGCTGTGCATACAAGGCAGGACGAGGACGCGGAGGGCGGCACGAGCGTGGGTGGAGAAGGGCGGTGATTGCAGCAAGCCTGATCTCTCCGTTGTGCAACAAACAGACCAGCAACGCAAGACGTGGGCCAAATTGGCACGTAGGACAATTGCATTTAGGAAGCTCAAGATCATTTTTAAGGAAACCTTCCGTCTGCTGACTGTCAACTGCGGGACAATAGTAATCGATCAACTTGTGAGTAGATGTCTGCGTTGCGGGAAATGACGGCGAATGCGGTGTTGTCATGAAATGGGGCTGCTTAGAGGGGAATCAAATTGCCTATATAAATATAAAAAATGCTGACGAAAATGTTGAAAAAAGTTTGAAGAAAGAATGAAATAATTTCACTGAAAAGGAGATTTAGAAAATATTTTTCTCTTGGAAAGGTTACTTGTTCTCCAGAAATCAATTAATGCTGTTCAAGATCGCTTAATTTCAATGCATTCAACATTTATTAAATACTATACAAGGAGAAACATGCGTCAATTAAATTGAATGCCTGTTAATTGTTTTGAGCTTTGCACATTTTTCTATCTCTCCACACATTGTTTATCTTCCTCATTCTCCCTCAAAATGATGACGGAGAATGAGATGGTAATGGTGAATATTGAGAGTAAAGTTGAAGTAAATGGTAGAAAAACAGTGGCAAGGAACTTAAGAAAACTTAATGAATGCCTGTCGCGATCAATTTCGTCCATTACACTTTCCAAAAAAATGACCTACAAATAAATGACTCCCAAAATGTAATGGTGAGAATTGACGTAAAAATGTACGAGTAACATTAAACAAGTGTACACGTGTACAAGTGCCAATGTTGAATTAAAAAGAACCGCGCTCATTTCTGGTCATTCAATGTTTCCGTCTGCGCAGATAAAGTCACTTCTCACTGAAAGGAAGATTGGATATTACGGGAACCAATATGAGTGAAGAAGAGAGAGAATGCAGCACGTTTTAATTTCATCTGATTTATTTTATGAAGACACTTACTTTTAATTTAAATAACGTAAACTTTAATGATTTATCGAGATTCTCTCATACGAAAATTTATGGAAAAATTTACGTTTCACAGATAAAGAAAGTATTATTTGGTGATGTGCATGATGAATTTTCTCTCTCACTCTCTCTGTCCCTTTTTCTCTATCTTTCTCTTTCTTTCTCTATCACCTTTCTCTTTTTTTCTCTCCAATGCACACACAAAGATATCAAATTAACATCCATTTCTTCAATTTCACCACTAACTAATTTTCTGTGCAAACACATGCGAATAATAATGCACCATGGCACCCCCATTGATAATTATCTTTCATTGAAATGAAGAATCAGTAAGATCGTTTCCGTAAAACCTGAAACGAATCTCTTACAGACGCCAAATATTATAAAAATGTAGCCAAGCAAATTTGATTACTTTATTCAACCATAAATAAATACCACATATTTTACCGTTTGCTCAAGTTGGGATTTTAACTCTTTAAGACGATGCATTGTCGTCCAGAAGTGAATGTTTCTTTATCTCCTGGATCAAGTTACTCGCGTATTTCTCGCCAGCTCAGCGCCCATATCGCGTCCTAAGCCCACTGTGTCGGGGCGTGGGGGTCGCGCCGCCGGGAAGGAAGGAAATGGGAGGGCGCGGAGAGCGGCAGTGGGAGGGGAAGGGGAAAGAAGGTGGGGAACGGCCATCGGCAAGCAAGGGGTGGGATGTCACTGAGATGCAAATCCGCCGTCTCAAGGCGCAGGAGGCCCCTTCCACCCGCTCCAGCTGCTCCGCCGCCAGCCCGCGGCTGATCTCCCTTTTTCCCCGCTCTTCGTCGCTCTCGTCGCCTCTCGGAGGCCCTCGCTCGCGCGCCCAACCGCGTGGGCGTCTTGTCTCGTGAACGCCGAACGGTGCCCGGGGCACCTGCTCGGGCGCTTCCGTGACGCCCCTTTTCGCCCCCCTCCGCCTCGCCCTCGTATCCGACATGCTTTACTCTGGCCTTCCTCTCGCGTCCGTCCCACTGGCCGCCGCTCCCCCTCACTTGCCACTCACCTCCATGCCTCCCTCTCGCTTCACCCTTGCCTTCGTCCCACTCCGCTCTCGTTTGCCTCCAACATTGGGCTCTTGATCTCCCGTCTCCATCCATCCTTCCTCTCGCCTCCATTCCACTCCCTTCTTCCCACCCTTCAGCCTCGTTATCGCTACCCTCTCGCTTCCTTCCAGCCTCTCTCTCGCCTCTCAAGCGTCTGTTTCGCCTTCGTGTCTCCTCGCTTCCCTCTCATTCAATCATGCTTCTTTCTTGCTCCTTTTCTCGCCTCCCTCCAATTTCCCTCTAGCTTCCCTCGCCTCCGTTCGTCTCCTCTCCCGCCTCCCTCTCGGCTTCCTTTCTCTTCGCTTCAGTCCAGTTTCCCTCTCGCTTCCTCCCTCATTTCCCTAATGGCCCCTAGCCCACCTTTCGTCTGCGTCCCGCGGCCCTCACGCTTCACCACAGCCGTCCTCTAGCTTATCTCCGCTATCTCTCTCACTTCACTCTCTCCTGCCTCTAACTTCTATCCCGTCTCCCACTTGCTGCGTCCTCGCATATTCTAACTGCAACTCACGCGCGCTCTACTCTCCTCCCCTTTTTTCGCTACTTTTTGCTTCCTGTGCTTCCTTTTGCCACTACGCCCACCGTTTTCTGCCATTCACCACCGAAATGTCTTGCATCAATTCGCATCGGTGTTCGCCAGTGCAAATCGTTAACGAGGTAGGGGACAATCTTGCTTAAATACTACAATTTTGACTACGTGTTTTAGCAGCAAAGGAGCGCAACATGCTCGAGTCTTATGTATTTTTATTTCATAAAAAAAGAATTGGAAGTGCCAATTTCCTTGTTATTCTTAGAATGTGCATTATTCAAAACTCAATGATGTTGGTATATTTGGTGATGTTTATTGATTGAAAAATTGGTTATTCTCGGCTTCAAGGTCATTAATGCCAAGATTATTAGTCTCGCAAGTGTAGTGTATGTGTACGTCGTGGGAAGTGGCGGTATTATTTCCCTTCTTGCTGGCGAAATCCAGTCCCCGACCTACGTCGGCTTGTGGAGATGTTTCGCCAACCAGGTATCTCCCTCCAGAGGGCACCGCACCAGCCGGTACATGTTCGAAGCTACCGACAAGTGTGGAAGTGAAGAGTGTATAAGTAAGAGGTGTGGATAGGACGAGGAAAAAACTAAGGAAAGTACGCGTGCAATCTGTGGCCCGTTTGTAAGGGTACTACTCCGGCATTCACTGGTGTTGATCGCAGAAACCACAGAAAACTACAGATCTGAGTCGGCCACTAGAATTCTCTTTCTGATAGCGATTGAATTCCACCTAGCTCTGAAGCTATTGTCGTAAAACCTTCCACAGAGAGAACTTAAATACTAGGTACTCTTGGACCGAGGCACTGCAGTGTCATCAATTAATACCCTTTTAGCCATATTTTCCTGTTATGGGTGATATATACAAAAGGCAATTTATGACTATAAATTTCGTAAAAATCGTTCAAGTAGCTAGATCATTAAAATACGTTATTAAGAAAAGGTACCCATATTTTTAATGCAATTTTGTCCAACTTTTCTTGCTAATTCTAAAAAAGTTTTGTTGTTAATAAAATGTATTTTGTTACATCTGTTAAGGATAAAATCTGGAACATAAATTAGAAGCTTTAAATTATGATTGTCAAATATGTTAATGAAACTCTTGGAATTGGGCTACATCACTAGTCATGTAATTCGCCCATTGTTAAAATAGTATCTAGGAGTCAGTACAAAATGTAAGCGTGGATAATTAGCGTGCAGTATTAGCATGTTGGATCCAAATATTCTTTCCTTAACGTATTCAGCGAATTACTTTCAATTCTTAAAAGTGTAATTTTTAGCGTAATAAATATCAGATAGCTCCAAATATATATTATCATACACCTTTCACTACGTTCTACGCTAAAAGTAGGTTCTTGATGACTCCAGTCTCGTTTTGGAAAATTGATTCCAAGAGGGTGCAGCGGCATATTTAACAGCAAAGGTGCCTCATAAAGCATCGAGTCGTAAAGAGAAACTTGGCGACGAGGAAGTGTAAATATCGAGTAAAAGATGGCGGAGCATTTATCTCAGTGACACTCGTCTCTCGCCGAAGCGTCTCGTCGCCTCTCGCCCCCCCCCCTCTGCCGCCATCGCTCACTTGTCGCTCGCTCGCTCGCGCGCCCGCCCACTCCACGCGGCGTGCCACAGGAACACGGCGCCGGCTAATGAGCTGCGCCGCCCACCCTCTGCCTCCCTCCTCCCTCCTCCCCGCTGCCCGCTCCCTGCCTCGCCGCCTCCCTGCTTTGCACACTGCCCTCTTCTTCTCCTTCCCGCTTCGCTCACACCACGCCGGCCAATTTAGACGACTCCCCGATTCGCAGCCTCCCCACTTCACCATCTCCCCACCTCGGCGCCTCCTCGCTTCCTGCCTTTACACTTCCCCACCTTCCCACTTCGGAGCCACCCCGCTTTGCTGACTTTTCGCTTCGCCACCTCCTCGCTTCACCGCTTCACCGCTTTGCTCCTCCCCGCTGCCCGCTCCCTACCTCGGCGCCTCCCCGCCTCGCCACTTCGCCACCTCCCTGTTTCGCACACTGCACCTCTTCTTCTCCTCTCCCGCGTTCACTCACACCCCGCTCTGGCCAACTTCGTCACCCTCCCCCTCTTCGGGCGTCTCCCACGTTCACCATCTCCCCGCTTCGGCGCCTCCCCGACCTTCCTGCCTTTTCGCCTTCCCCACATTCCCACTTTTCAGCCGCTCCGCTTCGCGGACTGCTTGGTTTGCCACCTCCCCGCTTCGCCGCTTCCCTGCTTCGCTCCTCCCCATTCGCCACCTCCCCGCTTCACCACTTCTACGCCTTTCCGCCTTCCCATTTTTTTTGCCTCCTCACCCTGCTGACTGCTCGATTCCCCGCTTCGCTCCACCCTACTTCGCTCCTTCTCGCACCGCTGACAGCTCACTTCGCCACCTCGCAGTTTCGCCGCCTCCCAGCATCACCGTCTTCCCACTTGGTCGCCTCCTGACCCCCTCTTCTCCGCCACTCCCCGCTTCACCGCCTCTCCGCTTTGTCGACTGTCGTGTTCTCCACCTCCCCGCGTCGATTCACTCCTTCCCGCTTCGCTCACACTCCGCCGGCCAACTTCGTCGCCTCTCCGCTTTACCGCCACCCCGCTTCGCCACCTCCTAGCTTCGCCGCCTTGCCGTTTCGCTGTCTTCCCGCTTTGCCCCTTCTTACTTTGCCATCTTTCCGCTTCTCCGCCATCTCTCCGCTTCGACGCCTCCCCTGTTCCTCATTTCGCCGCTCTTTCTCTTCCCCACCTCGCTTCGCCGCTTCCCACCTCGCCGTTACCCACTTCGCCGCTTCCTAGTCTTCCCACCTCCCGGTCTGCCACTTCGACTTCCTCTTCCCCGACTACCAGCTTTGTCGCCTCTCCGCCACCCTGTCCCTCCTCTGCCCCACCGCTCTTCCTCCCTATCCTTTCGCTTTCTCGCCACTCCCCATTGCGCGTCCGCTCTGTTAGCCTCCCATTCCAAGCTCCCCGCGCCCCCGCCGCCCCTCTCTCCCCGATGCTTCCGAGCGCGCGGCCAGGCGCCTGGGGCAAGGCGCTCCAATATACCCAGGCGAAACGTGAGCATTCGGCCTCAAGTGGCGGCGCTGGAGAGCGTAATAACCTCGCTTCCGAGAACTCATTTTTGAGTTCGCGTTTTATTTGTTTGCGTAATTGTCCATTTTCAAGTTATTCGCTAATTATTTTTGTGACAGAACATTTAAACTGTCTGAATTTCTTAAAGAACTTGATTGCAACGTAACGACAACGTAGAAAATTTGCCGCTAAAATAGTTTTTTACCTATTTCAGAAACAAAAAGTGAGTCTTTAGCGTTAAAGTGATACTAAGCTGACGATAGGGCGTGAGCCCGGCGTTTGAAATCAGAGTACTGGACTCGCTACCATGCCACGTACTTTATTTTTCGAGGGAGTTTGTAGAAACGTACTTGTCTATAGTCTTTGAATCTTTCATAGTGTATTCACTGTATTCGAGATAGCAGCAATATTCAGTTATGTGACCTCTCTTATTGAATTCTTGTTTGACGTTTGACGAGTCTTGAGTCTTCTTTAGAGTATGCATCTGGGCAAATGCTACTTCGCCCTACGCAAAGCCTATTTGAATCAATAAGCAGTGAACGCTTTTTTAATCAATAAGCAGTGAATGGAAATAAAGACTTTCTGTGTATGAAAGCAAAAAGTATTTCCTATGGAAATGGCAGTTGGCACGAGGCTTCTAAATTACACTTTACGCTTATAAACCACCAATAATAGAAAATACATTAACTGTGTAATGTAAAAAATCGGTCGGCAGTAAAACTGGTTAAAATCTATATGAATACAGCCAATATCCAGAATGTTCTGATTATAAATTAATGAAGTGATTGCAATATTTAGGCATACATTCATTAACTTTAAACAACAACAAATATGTAAAGCTTATTAAGTTATGTAAATGATGTGGATAGTACAGAACGATTTACAGATCGGAAATTTGTTTTTTTAATGAAAATATACTTTGGTGTGAGGTCTATATATTAGAAATTAAAGAATATTTGTGACAGGATCCGTATTCAACACGTGGCTAAAGAACGAGAAAAAGCAAGTAACGCCTTAACGATGAGAAATGAAGATTCGACAAGAACACGTAAATATAGAGCAATCATGCAAATCTCAAACTCTGCATTAAGTATTCCTTGAAATTGTCGTGCACAAGAAGATAGATTCTCTGCAGCGAGAAAGGTCATGTTTTATCTTTCTCAGCAGATAAAATGTACATCTGTTATCGTGTTCTGACGTGCTTTCTTCGTAAAGAAACCATGACCGTCTGGCGTATACTGAATTATGAAGAGTGTGATGGATACGGAGTTGTGCGCGAGGTCTTTTTATCTGGGACTTTTTACAGATTCAGACCTTTCAGATCGAGGCGCTGAGTTGGCACACACCCTAGCCACCTCGACCATCCAAGTCGGCTGTACAAGGTCTTCTAATAGTCAAAAAGAAAAATAGTTGGAAACTTCCGTAAAATTTAACAACGATACTTCACTATCACGATTTGTATTAGTATAGAACGTATTGATTTTTTAAATATCTCGTCACATTGAAATAGATAAATGTATTACAGTACATCAAAGAATAACACATTGCATCACGTATCGGTTCTCCTTTTGTTTTCACGTGATTGATTAGTGATTTCGGGCTCGTCAACTGCTAAGATCATTCTTCCCGTCAGTGCAGTAGGTGTTTTCTCCTCCAAAGGTGTCTGTAATATTTCCCCACGGGATGGTGAGGTCCAGCGCCGATCTACCGTCAGCTACCGGGGTTTCTCCAACCACGTACCTCTTACCAGCGGGGCGGAGTCAAAGTCGGGACTGGATCTAAGCTTCCGACCGGTCTCAGTGTATGTGCAGTAGTGTAGTGTATGTAAGTGTGATTGTAAAAAAGGGGAGAGAATAGGACAAGGAAGAGGAAGGAAATATCGCGCGCGATCCATGGCCCGTTTGGTACTCCTTCGGCATTCGCTGGGTTTTGCTCGGAAAAACCACATAAAACTACCGATCAAAGCAGCCGGTCGCTAGAATTCTCCTCCAGAGAGCGAATGGTTTCGAACAAACTATCTAGCTAGTGTCGAAAATCCTGTCTCCGTTGGGACTCGAATCTAAAAGATCAGACGGTCAGACGCACTGTAGTGACATCAGTGACTACCCTGAGACACCTCTCCAGGTGTTTTCACGTGAACGGTTCCGTTTGCGAAGCTAGATGGAATCTACGCTGCGCCATCTCCTTGCATCGCTCCCCGTTGGCGTGGCTTTCACGCAGTCACCGCAGACAGATGGGCCTGTGTTCGCGCCCCGGTGGCCTCGAGTGGCGGTGCGCATGCGCGGTTGATGGGGCCGACGGCGACCGCCGCGCTGCTCCCAGATGACGACGAAGTTGCCTCAAAGTTGCCCCTCGAGCAGCAACACGCTGCTGCCGTGCTAACCTCGCCTGGAGTGTGGGATGCCACTGTGAAATAAACGCTCCAGAAAGTAGGGTACCATAACCATTGTTTGTTGTTGCGACTTTTATAGGTTATGTTAGCTGCAGGGTTGCTTCTTCGTTCACGAACTGTTGAAAGCTTCTGCACTATTCTGAACGAAGGATAGTTTTTACGTATTTTGTCTAACGCAACAAAGACATTACAAGTTTCTGAAATGTAAAGATAGTACTCATCACTTCAATTTTTTTCTTTTGGGCGTAGCCAATCTTTGGAATTGTTTGTGCTTTGAGAGACATATATCTCTTCATAAGCACCAAAAAATCGAATTTATAGTTATATTATTTTAATTTTCTTTCTGAAGGCCTTCGTGGAAGGGCATGGGGATTACAGGCCCTAGAATCTAGAACCCGTAATATTGGATGTTTGTGCCTTGCACTTTTTGTATAAAGTTTGTTGGCCAAAGTTATTGACTAAACCAATCGTGATTGAAGCAAAACTTCCCCAACATTCATTACTAGGAAAGAAAGTGAATCTCTTTGTGGCGAGCTGTGACAGTTTTCAGAAAGAAGTATCATTGAAACATGTAATCTTTTCTGAGGGAAGATGTACGTTATATTTATAGATACCCCTGTTTTCTTCATATTGACTTTGCACATTATTCATATAGTTAATAACTAATAGTAATAATATAATTTTACTTTTAGTTCACGTTTTGGGACAATGAATTGGCACATAACCAATTCACATTATTATTGTACACGGACATTAGGCGGAAATATTGTTAATTTAAAATCTTTAGTAGATGTCAATGTCAATAATATTTGTAGAAATTGAAACGGGTAAGTTGAATTATTGAGAACGCTGCCATATGTTTTAGTAGCAACAGCTGCAACATTTGATTTACTGACCGAGATATCGACAAACGCTCGTTAAATGTATCTGGCGTTATATACAAGCAATGAGATGAAAGAGGGATGATAAAAGTTTCTGGAAGTTTTTCGTACTTTCTCTACTTCGAATGAATATCGGAGCGAATAACATACAAGAACTGTCGTCATGTTTATGATAATTTACTCCTGTTCGAATACTATTTACTTCGACATAAAGCTTTTTCAGTTGAACTGATCAAGGTCGCGAAAAGACAAAAAGGTTCTGGGTATCATACATTATGATGTATTCTCCCCCCTACTTTTTCTTCTGGTATGCCTTCGCCTACTTCTTGATTTCATATTTTTCATTGCATCCGTTTTCTTCTTTGTCTTCAACTGGCTAAATCTGTTCAGAATCTCACCACAATATGAATGTCATCAAAACTGTGTGACGGATGCCACTGACCTATTGTCTACAAATTCTGATATCTTAGTAGCGAATGATCACATCCAAAATCATCTTGAGTATTTAAATTGGACACAAAATTGGAAAGTGAAAAGTTACGCAGATAATTGTAAAGCAAACATTTTCACCCTAATTAGACAAGGAAATCAAACTGAGCTTCCGTCCATTAATATCCCATTTTCGATTAAAATGTCAGTTGACGGATTTCTGAAATAAACGATTCAATTAACAATCAAATTTAATTAACAATAAATTCAGAGTGCAAACCACTTATACCTTATGGATGGCCAATCCCAAAATGTTAATTGATTACTCTTTGTGCGAAGGAGAATCAAATACATTGCCGATTGGACATCTTCATCAGACTCGAACTTCATGCCTCCAAATTGTTCATTAATGGACCAAAGATGTGGTAATCTGACGGTGCAAAATCTGGCGGATGTTGCACGAGGTGAATGCGGATTGGCGTTATCATGTTGAAAAAATCAAACACCTGCACACAGCAAACGCCTTCCCTTTGTGCGTATTGATGATTTCAAATGGATCTTGAGTCTGAGTAGTTGGGTCTTGTCCCTATGGTACCTTGGAACGTGTACTGTTCCAGAATACGATTACTCTAATCTGAGAAAAATTTTTTTGAAGAAGTTGGTAAAGAGTCCTCTACCACAAAACAATGAGCCTGACCTGGTTGTAGAACATGACTCAAAAAGTCGTACTTGCTCTGAATTTCTTACTCCACTCGTGCCCTTGCCGCTGTGACAGACAGGCGTTCTCATTCTTCGTCTTCATCCTCCGATGAATATCAACAGGTATCACATCTTCACAAAAAAATGTAATTACTCCACGATGTTGTTCCCTAGTGCATCTGCGTGGTGGTGGTCCATGTTGAATCAGCTTTTATTCATCTCCAACCACATCTACTGACACTGCCTGGTACTACCAGACATCAAGGACTAGACCTGCAAATTTGCAAACACCTTCAGGAAGAAATAATTGCATTTTTCCGGTTTTCATTTAATTCTCCTATGAACTATTAAATGCCTTGATAAACTCTATTGTCGAACAAAAATATATTATTTTAAAAACTGTGTGTGGCGGTCAGCATCATTATCCCCTCCTAGATCGTCTTGATAAACATGAAAAATACAGAGAAAATCGTCTCAGTAGAACTACTCTTATTTTTTCTATTAAATAAACTGAAAGATGTCGTCAGACTCGTATAAAATTCAACACATTATTCGAACGTGCTGGTAGTTTTTAAAGGGATAGTTGATATCAGTGAATGAATAACATCACAAAACTTTAATAAAATTTAAGTTACTTCTCCCATTTTTGCAAACGAAAATTAAAAATAATTATATTATGAACATCATAATTTAATTTTTTCGTTTAGCGAAAGGAGCAGATGCCAAGATAACTCAGTTACAATAATTTGAGAAAGTCCTGAAAATACTTCGAGTTTTTATTTTGCTCTCCAGATCAAGACAATAAATACTATAGTAGTTGAATGTTTTAAAATTTAAAATGTTACACATTTTAATATTTATGTAATTAAATATTACTCTAATTGTAATGTGATATTACAAACATCGTATTGATCTTTACGAAAGAGGAAACACGAAATGGCGTTGTAGTTGAAGAGTGGAAGATTCCATCGTGTTTTGTGGTGGAGAGTTCAAGGTGATATATCAAACTTTGTTTAATATAATTATATTAATATTGCTTTCGTCTAATTCAAGATGTCATTGTATCCATAGCTGACTCATGGCTATATCTTCATTTTCTAGTTTTCCAATGTTCTATAATTTTCTTATTTGCCTAGTTTACGAACAAAACCTGAGCCGAACATTGTTCTGTGGTTGCGCCCAACTAGTGGAAACATTGAAAGTGCCACCGCGTTAGATAAATCTTCACCGCGTTTTCCCTTATTATATTAATAAATTTCCTCTTATTCATAAATCTCCCAAAATAATACTATACATGTTTTTCTACTTGCTTAAATGCTGAGCTTTGGGCTATATTTTTTATGGTGAATGGGATATTTCATTTAATGGTTCTGAAATTAATTTTATAGGATATGTTTCACTAAAATCTATATCTCGTCAAAGAACACAGATGAAATAATAGTTTTACTGCCGAAAATTCGACTTTTTCTGGCGTACAATTACATTCATTTCTCTTCTTAGGAAAACTTCGTAAGGCGAGAAAGTAAAATTCGTATTTTGTGTTTCAGAACTATTTAGTATTTTCTTAATGTATACATATTTATACATATTCCAGACTTTTGTTTTCTTTATGATTCTATTAATTCAGGACGTTCTTTACCGTATGAATTTGACTGGGAATTTTAAAAAGTTTATTAATGAATTTAAAAGAACAAACATTACACTACTATATACCTGGGAAAAAATATTAGGAAGTTATATATTTAAAAATGTTAGAGAACTATAGTAAAAGCAGTAACTGGAGTCATGTATCCAATGTTCATAGGTCCATATGAAATAATAGTGGTTTTGAGGTTTCAATATTGATGGTTTATGTACCGGTACTTGTAACCTTTTCCTCTGTAATAGTATTTCTTCTCTCACCCACGAGACTGTACGGAGTGCTGTAACTTTCTACACTAATGCCATTAACATCGTGTCATGGATCTGTTCTGCATTCTCTCTTTTGAGTCTATTCAACATACAGAAAAAAAACATTAAAAGTGTATTGAGAAAAATGACTCATTCAAATTAAAAAACAAGGTTTTTGTTTTAAAAAGGCGTATTTAGAGTACAAAAATGAAAGTACAATATCACCCTTGCAGAAGCATCTATTTTCATGACCATAATACATGTAGTTTATAATCCAATTGTAAATTTCATCATCGTTTGTCACCAAGAAAAGCAAATGGAGACAATGAGCAACTTTCCTGCGCCACTTGACAATGTATGAGGTTCGGCGTGCTTCTAACTCGAATTCGCTGAATGAGTCGACGGCGCCGCTCCGCCTCTGGCTGTTACGTCTTCCTCCCTCTGCGCGACTATACAAGACGCGGCACAATCACAAGCCTCCCACGCGCGGGGCCGGGCTGCCTTCGGCCTCAGCGAATTCGGGGCGCGCGAGGGGCGGGGCCGGTCGCTCAAAGCGACTCGCGTCGGACCCGCCCTCGCTCACACCCCCGCCTGCGCTCTACCCTTAGCCCATCTGGGCCGGACCC
>BOPP01000117.1:1008017-1042555 GCA_017312745.1 Gryllus bimaculatus
GCCACGCCACGCCACGCCACGCCACGCCACGCCACGCTCCAAGTTCTCCGCAGACGCCCGCCCACCCTTTCCCCTCAGTCCTTTTCTTCCCGGACGGAGTCGCGTGGCTCCCGCGTCGCGTGGAATTGCTTCCACGCGCAATTGCTGGCAATGACATCCCTCCTCGAGTTCCACTCTCTTCTCAGATACGCTGAGGACTCGTCTTCACTTGACGGCGCGGCGGCGTCGAGCAGATGCTCCGGCTCCGCAATTTTCCGCGATGCCCCGGCTCCGCGAGTAATTTTCCGCGCCACTCCGGAAGGGGGTTAACTGTGTCATTGAATGAACTCATTGAAGATTCTTCCGTGATTTCAAGTGGTTGTAACTGCTTTTAATTTAATCAAATTACATTTTAAATTACATTTTGGAATGTTTGTGTATGTGTTTTGGTGTATGAATTGTTATGTATATTGTGTAAATGTTGAGAAATGAGCGGATTGGAATGTACGAGGAGAATATTCTCAGCTTGTTTTGAACATCACTTGAAGCTGTTTTTTGTTTGCAAATATATAAAAAATCAGCCTTTTTAAACGTATTTCTTTCTATATTTTTTTACAATAGCTGCAATATAAAAAAGGATTAGTGTTACAAAATGGCCCGGACACTATTTTACAAGTTAGTTTCTTATTCACAGCGTCTATCTGTCCGTTCGCCAATGGACAACACTACGGACAAACGTAGGATTTTTGCTAAAATTGATATTCTCAGATCACCGTGGCTGATGTCGCGGGTCCTTGAATTTGTAACGGATATTTTTTGAGGGGGCGGGGAGGGGACACATAAGTGAAGCCTCAACGATAATGAAAAATGTTCTCAAAAAGCTTGTTTTCTAAATTTTGAATGTTACAAAAGTTTAAGTTTTGCAGCGTATGCCTTCAACTTCAATATCTAAGATAAAGTTTTTCTGTCGTAATGAAATCTATTTTGCAAAATCAGATATTTGAATAAGGTTATGTATATTTTTCAAAATATGAGTTCTTTTTGCGTAATTATGCATACATTAAAGACAATTTTCAAAGAAAAATCATCCCCCCAAACGGATTCAAGCTATTGACTTATTATTTAATATATTGTTTACCGAAATTCGTAGATATTTTTGAATAAATTTCATTGCTAGTCAACTCACATTTTTGTTTCCGCTAATTTCGTTTTTATGATAAAATGTAACATATTTTAAATTTAAACTCTTATAGTGTTTTATTGTGTAAATTACAACGTTTCTGTCTTTTGGTGACTTCTACAGCTTTGTAATTGTTTTTTCTTTGAATGTTGTTCATCAAATATTATTCATTCGCTTTATTGGTAAATAATTGAACATAGTCACATCATTTACAAATTTGCCTTTTTCGCAACATTTCTGCGTAAGCAGTAGCGAGAATGTAAAAAACATGTACACTCGAAGAGACTATCCTATTTTTGATATTCTGAAATTCTGGTGGAGTATCGTGATTATTTTTCGGAGTATTGCCACTAACGTAATTTTCATTGTCAAAAAGTCGACTGGTAAGTTGAATCTTGTGTTACATTGGTCAGTTGTAATGTTTCTGCCAGATACGCGAAGAGATGAGTCAAGATGCAACAGCCATTTAGGCACTCCCGAATGAAACATATAAAATGATTTATTTCTAATTAATTGGCACAATTTCGAATTAATGTATGTGGGGTAAATGAGTTTGACGGGACAACGCCACACATAAGTTAAATTCAGTTGTAGCTCGACAGAAACATTCAAACGATTTATTGATAATTAATTGCAACAATTTGAAATTAATTGCCACGTATTTTCGTAGAGAAGACAGGTGTAAACTAAAACGCCAGGACACACATAAGTTAAATTCGAATCGTTGCTCCCGGGAACGCTCAAATGATTTATTGCTACTTAATTGCTTCAATTTGGAATATAATTGCACTTATTTTCGTGAAGAAAACTGGTATGACCTCGTTTTGACGTTACACCAGCACGCAAATAAGTTAAATTCGCTTTGTTCCTCGACGGAAAGTTTCATATAATTTAATTGATGAAGAATGAAAAAAATGTTCCTAGAGAAAATAATGTAGTTTTAAATATCGGAGGCGCTTGTGCTTAGCAAACGGACGCTATGGAATGTAAAATATATTAAGCGATCGCAGAAAATTCCAAAACATGATGGCGGCGATGTTCTCTCCCTGGAGCGTCTTTCTAGCTGTAGCATTCTTCTTACCAATTTTTTTCGAAGCCTTCCATTCGCCCGATTTAATCTCTTGGCGGGTCTTCATCAGTTTTGTTTAGGGTGGGTGTTAGGGTGGGTAAAGCTTTTGGAATATTAATATGCTTACGCTAGATGTTATATCGGATGGATTAGAACGGTTTATGCAATTCTCAATAAAAAGATTCCATACGTACCGCAACGCCACCATAAGCTTTAACGCCATATACTTGAAGCTTTCTGAACGAATTCTTTTATCATTAATACGTAATGCATTGTAACACATAACAGTCGTAATAAACTAGTAATATCTTCAAATCTAGCTAAGGATATTGTTGTTTGAAACCTTCAGGAATTTTAGCTTACATACAATTACCTGAAAGGGACTCCTCAGCTTTTTTTCTTTCCGGAGAGGTTTAGAATACCAGTAGAGGCAAATAGTCCAACTTTCTACACTTTTCCAAGATTTATTTTTCTGCCTTACAACTCTCTGTCCTTCTTTATTTGTACAGATAGTTATTTTTTTCGAAATATTCGTACTAAAAAGTGCAATACAAACTGATTAAAGAGTCCTTATCATAGTCGAAATTACAAAAACGTATCAATATTTCTCAAATAAATGGAAATACCTTCTGTGTGTCAATTACTCGCCATATCCCATTATTACTCGATAGGGCTAAATAAATATATTTTAATGTAATGTACATATTTCCCGATTATCATTCACTCTTTTCAAGGATTATTTACTATCACATCCTGTCTTGAGAGGTATTTTTAACCGTGCCCTTTGCACATTTTGAACATTATACATGCCATTTTGCGCTGTTTTCTTTGAAGAATATGCTAAGAAAAAATTGTATTCTTCTCTCTGCAAGTTTTTGATTAATTAAATATCACTAGCGTGGCATATTATGCAATAACGCAATTGTAAGTTGGCCCAAATTTATTTATTTTTATATAACATCTTCATGTAGTAAATATTTTACTACCTCATTCTTTACGTTCAAATCCGTTTCGTATTTTAATTTCGTGCCCTTATGAAGGCACTTATCGTAAGAAGAGAGAGATATGTAATTCTGCGCCGGAAAACGGTGAAATTTCGGCAGAAAAACTGTTATTGCCGACCCTGGTAACGAAAAATTGGATAAACCCAGATCCTAAACATAGAAAAAATTCCAATTCATATAGTGTAGCTAGAATCCATGTTTTGTGGAGCCTTGAAACCGAAAAACTGATTGACAACAAAATGTCTATCTGTCTGTCTGTCCGTCTGTCCTTCCGTCTGTGGTGAACACTTAGCCGGTAGCGTAAGCTGTTTAGCAGATATTATCCAAAATTGATATTCCCCGATTTATCTCAAGGAACACAAGCCTTTAAGAGTTTCAGACGGATATTTTGATTTTTGAGCGTTTTTTTCACATGAACCATACATTTTTTTATGCGTCTACCCCAGTTTGGCCCATACGAATGCTTTTGCGGCGTCGTGGTTTAAGTGACGGCCAATGAACTATGAGGCTCTTTGTTCTGATTTCGGAGCGGAATTTTTTCCCTTTGAAAACACATTTGCAGATCTGTGTTATAGTTTAATATAGCGGAGACATAATGTGAGAAAGTATGTGTTTTTTTGACTCCACTAGTTTAAGTGTTATATTTTGTTTGGGACTGAACATATTTTTAGTTTAAACAAGTACTTTTGAATATCGTTGGAGAAAAGGAACACGCAAGCGTAAAAGTCAAGCTAGGCGAGAAGAATGAGTCGGGCGCCTTGGGAACTGCAGTGGACTCGGCTTATTCACTATCAGCCGGAAGCTTCCAAAGCCGCTCGCATTCAAGTCCAGCGAATGGACGAGTCCGTTGATTAAATTGCCGAATTAGACCGCGCGTATGTTGTAGAGGGAGTCTCTCGCTCTCTCTGCTATTCATCCCGCAAGCATTTATTTCACATTACAGAAGCCTGTGTTTCATGCATTCCTCGGAAAATCCAATACAAAATAGGAAGTTTGAATGGCAGAATTATATATCCTAAGAGTGAGGAGTGTCTGAGAATACTCTCAAAGGCTTTTTATTGAAGAGATGTTGTATTAACGCATCCTTTTACCATTATTTATTACATTTAATTTCAAATTATGTGTAACCTTGATCCCAACACTGAAAAATAAGTAGAATCCTTCACATTTCGTATTTGGACAATTCGCTTGAAAGGTAGAATATTTTCGAGGTTAACACTGAAGACAAAAAATTTCTTGATTTTTTGTCATTATTTTGCTAATTATGTAACATTATAGCGTGCTAAATAATTTATATTCCCAATTAATCTTATTACGAGTTTGCCTAATAATTACAGTAGCGTATGTCGACAATAGTAAAATCTAACGCTTACAGGGGGAAATTCCGATAGATTTTGGTGCTAAAGAGCGACGAGGGAGTTTAACTATACATTCCCCATTTGAATAGTAATTAATAAGACTATTCCATCTCCTGCGATGAAAACATGTTCTACACTTTCGGGACTAATGTCTTTAGCAGTTGACGTGCCCTGAACGTGACGTCACTAATCAATCCATAAACAAATATATACCATTCGCGCTTTTGATGCGGTTTCGGCTCACTGTGCATCGGGCCGTGGAGCGTGTCCTGCCTTTGGAGAACGCGCATTCGCGACGCCAAATCCCCTTCTGCGCCGCTGAGAGAAGCC
Organism: Gryllus bimaculatus; assembly: GCA_017312745.1. Taxonomy (NCBI): domain Eukaryota; kingdom Metazoa; phylum Arthropoda; class Insecta; order Orthoptera; family Gryllidae; genus Gryllus; species Gryllus bimaculatus. The sequence goes on from BOPP01000117.1 coordinate 1,012,938, forward strand.
CCCTCGGGCGAAGGGATCTGCAGTAACTAATGGTACGAGAAGCACAAGGAAAGTGACAAAAAATTGTGACTGAGAAGGAAAGAAAGTTGAAGAAAAAAGAAACGCAAGAAATGTTGCAGCGTGGATCTTTTCTCAAATTGTGTACCAGGTTTTGTTGAAAAAAGTAGTAAAGTCTTTCGAAACTGGAGATTTCATGTTTCAAATAACTGCCGACACAAGTCATTATAAACTTTCTCTGTTAGTTCGTATGGAAAAAGTTCAAATCTTCTATATTTATTTAGTGCTATAGGGAACGTAAAAGCGTGTATTGATTTAATGTAGAAATGAAATTACTTAATGTAAATTAAATTATTTGTGTGAAAATCTCTAGAATGCACTTTTCTGCTTCCGGAAGTGGAACATGTAACGTGAGGATTTTCTGAAGATTGTTTCTAATTCATTCTTAGTGTCGCAAGCGGTGTTCGTAATCATTTCATAAACACGGCATTTCATAAACATCGAGTTGTTATGATGTCTTACAAACATCGTCAATGCAATGTTTACGCAGTGGGTAAAAACTGAAAGTCTACGGAAAATGAGGGTTAAATTTAATTTATTACTAGACAACAAGATACAGCACATATTTATTATTATTATTATTATTATTATTATTATTATTATTATTATTATTATTATTATTATTATCATTATCATTATCCTTATCATTATCATTATCATTGTCGTGGTGGGTTATGGACAGCGTGTTAGCTTCCTATGTGGCGGTTCTGAGTTCAATTCCGGCTGGGGCAAAAAATAATCTATAACTTTCTAATAAAAAAACGTCTCAGTTTCTATAGCTGTGTGACGAAAGAGAAAGCTCAAATAGGTCAAGTAAGATACGATAATGGAAGTACATCATGATATCGAATTGACTCTAATAAATAAAGTTAATTATTTTAATGATAATATTAAATTAATTGTAGAACAATAAGTAAATAAAAAGTTAATTTTGTAGATATAAACTTAATGAGAGCAGATTTTGCTATCAAATCAAATTGGTTTGCAAAGCAAATCTTTTCAGGTCTCTCGTCATATTTTATGTCGGAACATCCAACTGGAATGAAGAAATCGAGTATATAATCTTGTAGCTTAGGTGATTGAAATTCAGCTCAAACTTCATGCATAATATTAGGAAAAAGTAAAAATTATCCTCCGTATAAATAATTATCCTTCACAGTTCATTGATAAAATTATTATTAGTAGAATTTGGATGCTGAAGAAAAATCTGAACAGTAGTTCTGATTTTGAACAGGGGAAAAGAAGTGAAGAACTTAATGATACATGATTTACCTTCGTTTTGTCTCTACTATCAATTTCAATGTGAAATCTGAGTTAGAAACTAAATTTGAACATTTTACTGAACAGAGTTACCAACCAAAGAAATGTAATTAGAAATCTCAACGATTTTAAACGGTTCGAAAAAATGACCCCGGCATTTGTTGCAAATCTATATATTCCTCGAATTAATTTGTAATAATCTGTTTCTATGCTTCCTAGTCGATCTATTCTATCCACTCCCCAAATTTTCACCCCGTAATTCATAGCTGTGAAAACTAGCGATAACATTGTATCGCACACTTTTAAAGGCAATTCCGGTACTCAACACCCTGCGTTTTCCAAACATAATAAATTATTGTTAACCGCAATATATAATTCCTGAATTTGTTCGCCGGAAGAATGGCCAAAGAAGTATTAGGCCTATATTAAAAATAAGTTATATTTTGCCATAATTTGATAAATCACACCCCTATTCTTCAAGGATTGTAAATTATGTTTACCAAAACATTATCTCAACAAGCAATCCCTTAGCGGTTTTCTTCGGTGGCAACGTCAGAAGTCAGAAGAGGCAGTCCCTTTGTAGCTAAGTTTAAGCGGAGTAGTAATCCAAACAAGCAAATATAGCGAGTGAGAAGACTGCTTCTGCTCTCGGGCGAAGAGTATCTTTGAGACGGTGCCCAGAGGAGAGGTCATTTTACGAGCCTACGTTGTCTGCATTGTTAAAACCAATAAATATAAAAAACTTGCGATAATTTTTTTCTGAATTATCTATTATTCGCAAACACATTCGGATACAAACGTTTTGTGACCTTAAGATCTTCACGTATATGCTTGCTATAAAAAAGTAATATCAATTCGAATACAGTTTTTATTATTCTTGCAAGCACCGTCATGCATTGAAATGCAAAGAGGGCATCTACACTATGATTATTTGAATTTGTTCTTGAAATAATGCTATTCATTGTCGTCAATCACCAATCATACAGCAAAAGAAAATTTTGTAGCGATATTTTCTCCAAATGGTGAATTTTTTTGATACCTTATGTAATAATACTGTCAAAATCAATTTATTTTTCAAAATACATGAAAGGAATAGCAATTAAAAAACAAATGAATCAACTTGTTTATGAAAATACAGTCTACAGTGTAACGAACGAGAGGACCTGTCAGACAAGCAAACGTATGTTTGAAAATAAGTTTTTGTTTGCACACATATCAAGAAGCACCTGTTGTACTAAAATGTACATTCATATGAAAAGTCAATTTTATCATGATTTATTGTGTTAGGAAAACTCAGTAAAAAGAAAATGTTGCAATTTTATTTGAATTGTACTGCACTGGAAAATATATATTATAAACTACTTTCGAAATACACTGTCCTCGGTTTCCACCCGTAAGTGAATTGATGTGTGTAGCGTATACATGCAATGAAGATCATCTTTCTGGGTTTTCTGCATAAAAGGTGATTCACCAAAAACTGCAAAAATGAGATTTGGTCACAGATGAATGTAAAAACATTTGCTACTTGCGAGTACAAAAACGAAAGAACCAGACCACTTTCACACTGAGTAATTCGTTTTGAATTTTGGGTACGTGAAAAAAATACATATCCCTTGCAGTATACAAAGAAAGCTAAATCCAGACTTGGATGAAAATATACTGAACTGTAAATCTGTTTAATTAATTCACTACAGTTATTTTGCGAAGATAATCTAAGTAATAAAATCTAGAGTACTAGTGCATTTTTAATACAAATAAATCCGTTCGAAAAATAGTAACACGTTTCATTGTATTAGTATTTAATATAATTTAGTGACACTTTAAACATTTTCTATTTAACGTAATGTGAAATTGATAATTCTATAGAAATAGAAAATCATGACTCGACGTATTATTTGTGTGATAAGTAATGTGTTCTTGCGTACGAATGTGAGAACTCTCACGTTGAAGCTTGATCTCTTTCCTAACCTTCCATTTCCATATTAAGCCCATAATATATATTTTTTCTTCTTTACCCTCTTGTACTCTGTCAGGTGTTGTGTATGTCGCATTGCAATTGAAATAACTGAACGAAATTTAACATACCAGTTCAATACAATCTTGTCAATAAAAACTGTTATTTATTACCGATCAGAGGGGTTCACCTGTGCAATTTAATTGCATTGAATATCAAGTAATTAGTTTCATTTCCCACGCAATTGCAGATGCATATTTGTCAAGCTGTCATGAATATTTGTCTGCTGTGTTTTGTTTCAAAAATTCCTTGATATTTTCTACATTGAAGTGTAATTCAGCAAAACTCCGTAAAATTGTCTTTCAATCAAGTCCTTAAATACAAACATTGGTTGCGTATGAAAACAGCAAAACTAATATTTCCAATTGATATATATTAATGTTAATTCTTCACGAATTTATACACCTTTTTCAACTGTAAATACATATATAACGAGAAAGATGTATTCAGCATTAGGTGAACTACTACTTCTGTTTCTTTCAATTTAATGCATATCCGAATAAAACAGTTCGTTCCACAGTTTAACATTTCTACCTCAAGTCTCTCCATCTTTCCGCAAGGTCACGTTTTGTTTTCATTTTGATTATCTTTCTCTTTCCGCTCTCTCCCCCTCTCTCCCTCTCATTTGGAGCTGGTTTTACCGGTCAATCTCCTCCCTCGACCTCGGAGACCGCGTTCGGAGGCAACGAAGGACTCGGAGGCAACCGAGGTCGCGGCGGGGCGCGCTTGGCCGGACGTGCTCAAACGCGTCACAGAGCTAACGGACTGCGGCGGTGGGGCTCGGCGGAGGTTATTAGTATGAAGGGAAATAATTCCCATTCCCAGGAGCCGCAGCCGTTGTGTCCACAACAGCGCCCGCTTCCAATTTGGTAGATCTTATCCGCGCTCGGGGTTAGAGCAGCAAGGGCTCCGAAACTCCGAGAGCGGCCGCGCGGGGGCGGTAGCGGCGGCGCGGGAGGATGAAGGTCTCGCAAGCAGATGGAAAGCAAGCACCTTCTATAACTGTGCATACACTTTAAAAGGGAGAGGATGCGCGCTGTGGAGGAAAGCTTTGAGATGGTAAGCCGTTGCCTTCGCGTTCTCAGCTGCGAACTTGCCAATCTATATACCTCCGTTTCAACCAATGTTCTTTTCTCTTCCTTATCAAAGATATTCTATCACGAAAATCTGTTCTTCTATACAAGGGAGAAAATGACTGTATACGTATTCAGTTGCTATATTTAGAAAGAATATTGCTGCATGGAATATTAAACTGTTTATACTTGTAAAATAAGAATCGGTTTTTCACACTTTCGTAAATATTACACTTACCGAATTCCGGAGCGATACCCTAACAAACGACCCACGGACCACGCGCGATATTCTCTTCGTCTTCTTTATCCACCTTTTTCGCCACTTACGTCTACACTTACATACACTTACTACACTATGACACATGTGGGAAACCAGTCGGGAGCTTAGAAATTGCCTGTGGTGATTTGTTGGTGGGAGATACCTGGTTGGGGGAAACCCTGCTAGTCGACGTAGATTGGCGCCAGAACTGGCCATCAGCGGGGGTCTCACTTACAGGACTAATGACCTTAGCAGTTGACGCGACCGGAATTACTAATCAATGAAACAAAAAATTGAGGCAATTGACCCTGACGGCCGAAGAGGTGGCGGCGGCGCACGGGGATTTCTGCGCAGCGCCAGGTCACGAAAGGTCCGAATAGCGATTGTCACAAAAACACCACTTACAAGGTTTCATAGCACTTAAAAATACGTATATATAATTTGAACACGCTAGTAAAACTTCAAGTTAATTCGAGTATCCAGCATGGAGAGTGTTGTGTGTTCGAGCTATCAACAAACCTTTGTAATATTAATAGATTTATAGAATAAATAATAAAGAATAAACGTAAATTATAACATAAAAATAACATAAATTTATATAATTTCTTTTCTTTGGGGTTTAGTTGATATTTCAATATTTAGTTTAGTCGAATCCTTTTGAACGTTATTGGGGTACATAAACCATTCGTAATAGTAATATTGATTTGAGGTTTTAATCTACCTAAAAAATATTGATAGCTATTCAGTCTTTGGATGTAAATACGTTTTGTAAAGGCCAATTTTATCATAATTGTGTTCAGTTTCCTCATCCAAGAAAGAGTTCATTAACATGGAATGAAAGTTAAGAGTACTATACCTATTCACATACAATAGTTCGTAATGGATTTAGCACATGTGATGTGAAATACATTCAGAAATTATTTGAAATCTATTGAAAAACTAGAGCAAAGGCGTTATCATAATTCCAATATTTTGTGGATCAGCACAAAAGACGGTAATTATTAATTTCATAAAGTCTTGATGGCAGGATGTGGTGTAGGGTTTACGAAATTCTCATCATTAGAAATGGAAATATCTGACTTAGTTTCGTCATTAAACATTAACTTTACATCAAGTATTTTCTTGCGCATTGTGGTCATAGTCTGTGCAATTCTGTGGCGAAATCAGATCTGAATTACACAAAAGAAGGGCGATACTTCTTTATGCAATATAACAATTTTATAATGAAAGTACGCCAGATATTCTCATTTGTAATGCAAATTCTTGTTTCATTGTCAATTTAATATTCAGAAACTGACTGAACACACAATCTCAGAATAGGAAAAAGTTAATAGCCCTGACCAAGCGGTCTGAAGACGTGATCCTATTTTCCTGGCACTTGAGATCCTTACCATATTTGTTATATGATGTTGCAAGTTCACTTTCACAAAATTGTCACCAACAAAAATATTGGTAAAGGAATCAACAATGAGTACACAAATTTGCTGACAATTGTGTAGGCACTAGGGGGGGGGGATTTAGGGAAGAAAAGGTCACGAGAAAACACACACCCACTGTGCTTCTTGAAAGCGCTTGGGGCGCCCGAGCGGCTGTGCCGGAAAGCAACTCGGAGTTAAGAAGAAAACACTGCCGCATGCTCTCCTGGCCCCGAACTCCTGCTGCTCGTTGTACTACGGAACTTGTTGTAAAACGCCGTCAATGTGCATCTCGCGACATATCTCCCAGGGTTCAAGGCCAATCCGGCGATGTATTCCAGATTTAAAATAAAAAAATCCTTTATTTTATACAGGGTAAGAATTAAAAAAGAAACTATCGCAATCACAATATATGGAAACGTTTCAAGAAAATATATTAGTTTAAATTTCTAAGATAGTGGATGAAAAGAAATTTATTAAACTTTTCCTCTAATAAGATTAAAGATAATTTTACGTAGGGTATTCATTCCCTCATATATTTTACATTAACACAATGAATTTATTGCCATTCAATTTAATGTTTATTTATATTTACATATAACTCGTAAATGAAAAAAAAAATTACATAAAACTGTAGAATAGTAATCAAGAGAGTGATGATAAGCCACAATGCAGAACTGTTAAGCGTTTTTATTTGAGGAAATATGAAAATGCAGAATCTTGGAAAGGAAAAGAAAGGCATATTCAGGTCTTAAATGGATTCATCAGTGAAACTTTCTTGCGCCTCATCGTATCTTTAATGTGCAGAATAATGCTTAAAATGCAAATGATGGAGGAGGCTATGTTACGAAACAATGCAGAAACATGAACCCCTGTATTGTGGAATAATTATCACCACAAAGGGCAACATACAAAGGACAAGCACGTGTGTTTCATATGCATACACTTGGCGAAATATCCAGCATCACCCGTAATAGAAACTGACTCTCTCCCTTTTCCTCTGATCTTACGTTTACAATCTCTCTCATATTCCTCCAGATTTTTAATAACTGCTTTGAATCGTTTTCTCTTCATTAAAACATGATTGCGTATACAATTAAATTTGTGTTAGAAAATACTTATTTAATCGTAGACATACTAAATTAGTTTTGGTTAGATATACTTTCGCACCATTAAAAAGGTGCGAGTACTTCGTAAGAAAAGAAAGTTGAGTAATCACGCGCCGGAAAACGGCAAATTTGCGGCAAAAAACTCTTTTTTGGCCCTGGTAATGAAAATTAGAATAAATCCTGTTTTTTGTATATTGAACTAACTACATTTCATACAGTGATTCTTGTGAGAATGCAAAGTTTGTTGAAGAGGTTAGAAGTATTGATGTCTCCATTGGTAAGACAATGATTCAGAGCAAAGCGATACGATAATAATTTTGAGCATTCAAACAAAAACATAACTTCTAAGTGAACTTAGAATTTTTTTTCTTTGAGGGACATTGTTTTTTTTCAGAGATCGAAGTTTCTCTACATTTACACTTCTTGATATATTTTTTGAAAATGACGATATTATGAAATGCTGAAAAGGAGTGAGTTATTATTGTGTGATGAATGTGATTGTAGAACTGGCAACACCACAATTATACTGGAAAAAAGTACTACTTGCAAATATGGTCCACTCTCGCTTATTTTATAAACGGTTCAATACATTAAAAATTCCGTACCAAACTGCGCTTTACGACACGCTGACAACCAATCTGCGTGTTTTTTTCAAGTCTGCCACAATGTTGATTGTCGTGTTATGCCACAACTCGCACCAGAAACGCCATTCCCTGTTCCCACACCAAGTTTTGTATTTCCAATCGCATAATATGTCTCCAAATTTTACAATTAATAATGTACCATCATCAAAAATAGACATTAATGCCTCTTTCTCAAATATAGCCATTGCTGTAAGAAATTACATCGTTCCATAAAAGAGACGACGCTCATTCAATATCTTCCAAATGAAATGCGTTCAGAAAGCTAATTGCCACTTCTTCAGTCTCTGTACCCTGAAAATACCATCTTAATATTCTTATCGATTTAAAAACATTCGCATTGGCTGCTTTTATTGACTAATTCTGAATGAAGTATGCATTGTAATGAGAAACATTTATTACATAAATTGCAGTCCTGATTAGATTGAAACATTATTTAATAATTTACAGATGTAATGATATTGACAACATAATAAACTAATATTGGTTTCATTTCAGACTGACACTTACTTGATACGTCGGCTTACAGAAGACTCTGTGAACGTTTTGGAATAGCTTCTACGGCAAGGTAAGAATGTAACGCAGTAAGCAAGTCTGCTCAATGATAGGGTCCTTCAAAATCTTCTTTACATACACTAATCGCAAAAAAACATCAATTGAATGGGTATTATTATAGAAATACGCATAAAATCATACGATCAAATGCTAATGGTTTTATGAGTAGTTTTATAACTTTAACTTCAGACCCAAGATTACGATTTTATGTTTACAAAAGACTAACTTGTTTCCCGGACAATTCGTATCTGCTGAATATACAAGCAACACTGGTAACTACAATAGGCAATGTAGAGGTTAAAAAATCAAGTCTAACTCTCGAAATTAATCCTTAATTGAGAATTGGGCTCTGAGTATTAAATGAAGTATTGTGCTTGATAATTTGATATTTATTTCACCAAGTTTTATGAGACTATTTATTGGTGTGCAAATGGTTGAATGAAATTATCTTGTATTATGCAGGTTTATTTATTTTGAAAATGTTGACTTTTTTGTTAGATATCATGATGCAACCTTGAAATATAGACTACACGAAGCATGTTATTCTGGTAACAGAGAGTTTAAGTCATTTGTCCACAGCAAATATGGATGAGTAGAGACTTGTATGAGACACATTCATAAACGTTGTCGGGATTTCACAGAAATGCGTACAGATATATGAATTAATAGTTTTAAATTCAATGCCCATGCCAATATTATACCCATGTTCTATTCAATGAACTTTTCAATATCGTTTCCCACATAATCCCTCCTTTAATTCACTATTGAAATTAGATTGCATTATTCTGTAGAAGGTCAAACGTATATTCGTAATATGCATCATGACTACTAAGGTTCACCGAAAAGCGTAGGCACGTGGCCAAAACATTCAATCTTAAAGAATTAACCGAATCAAAGCAGACAAATAAAGGCATGCCGGGTGGCATATAACTATGTTAAAGGGAAAAAGGTCAACCTTCGACGGTTTAAGCTACCCTGAGTTTCTACTGCGTTAGCAGGGGAATTTGTCGCAGGTTCAGTCGCAGAAGTTCAGAGCGGAATTATGCCCGAATAGATGTTTCCTGCAGTGTCTGTGACGCTGCAGGCAAGAACCAAGGGACGCCGCGGCAGCGGGACACTCGTTACAGGCTATTCTCTGTTTGTTGGTCTCTTCGTTCTCTCCTGCTCCCTTCCGTTCCTCTTTCCCGCTCTCTTTGTCTTAGCATTCTGTGCTTTCTCACTCTTTTCTCCACCCTTCTCTTTTTTCTCCTATCCTCTCTCTGCTTTCCCGCTCTTAGCTTTTCTACCTGTCATTTCCTGTCTTATACCTCTAACTTCTCTAATTTATTCCGTTCTCTTCCTTCTCTCTCTCTGTCCTTTCTCCCTTTCTTTAGCTCCTTCTGGGCATTTTCTATCTATCTTCTCCCTGTGTTTTCTGATTGCTTTAATCTCTATGTTTTCATTATAAATATCTCTCTTCTTCATCCTACTCTCCCCTCCCTCGCGTCCCTCCCTCTCCCTCCCTCTCCCTCACCTCTCTCCCCTCCCTCTCTCCCTCCCTCTCTCCCTCCCCTCTTCCCTCCCTCCCTCTCTCTCTCTCTCTCTCTCTCTCTCTGCCTCTCTGTGCTTTCAAGCTCTCGACTTCACTACCTTTCTACCTCCAAATTGTATTCCTATTTTACATTCCTCTCTTACTCTCTCTTTCTCTATCTCTTTACTTTTCCTCTCTCTACACCTATTCGCTTCTCTTCGCGCTCCATCACTTCCTTCTCACATTTCCTATGATCAGTCCTCGCTCACTTCCGCTGATACCGTTTTCTTCCGCAATATGTTTTTTTCTTCTCTCAGCGTGTCGTATCTGATTTGATTGGCAACAAAATTCCCAGCCGATTTGTCCTAGTACTCACAATCCCATTTTTATAATGTGTATCTATCTTTGAGAGGTTACTTTCGTTTTTTGGCAATGATTCAATAAATCCGCACTTTTTATTGCTCTTACTGCCTCCCTTCGCCAGATTTCACATTATGCTATATTTCTTTTCATCTCCTCTACCGTAGCACCGACATTTATCATCTCATCCTTTTCTATTCACACATATCTACAGAAAGTCACAGACAAAAGAGACTACAGAATGTCTCAGACAAAAATGTTCCTTCAAATAAAATCTGGAGCATGTATGTGGCACCAAAGTAAAAACATTTTACTATGTACACTTCATGGCAAATATGAGTACATTTAGTGGTATAGTGGGAATATAACGAGACATGCATTTGTGCATGTGGCATTTGCCTCTGGTTTATAAGCAATGCTATATGCAAGATTTTCAGCAGAGATGCGAAATCTCCTTGCCGGCGTCAAAATGTGACGTGCCGAACATCTGCGTACACGGGGTTGCCTAGAACGCAGGGGCAAATGCAACAAATGCAAACTGCCTTGTGTGAAACTGATTACAATTCCACTGTTATTATGAACTTACACTGACGAAATTTTACTGTTAACTCTGAATTTTCAAAATTTTTAACATTTTTTCCAGCTTCTTCCTACAACTATCAAATTGAAGTTTGTTCCTTCAAGTAAATTGGTTTCTCCATATTTAGTTCTTTAATTTAGGTCATGTACAGTTTTTTGAACATTTTAGTAGTTTCCGCATAATGTTTCGTGGAATATGTGCAATACTAAAGAATTTCAAAAAAATAACTTTTCTCAAAAGCTGCTTCAAATTTTGTCTTTAAACTATCGGTAGGGATAGTGCTGAATATACTTAATAAGATGACAGAGACGCCGTTTTCTGTGTACTTTTGTTTCTACAAAAAATACGAAAATGTAATTTTTTACCTTGTCTCTCGCGTCGTTACAGTTGTTCATATTATTGCATTATGTCGGCAATTTATTATTATTGCATTTATGAGTAAATTTTTCATAAATAATGTCCTATGAAATTTCTGAAACAATCAACAGTTTTCTGTGAAAATGAGCTCAAAAGTCCGCATTTTCAGAAACGCTAAAACTCCCTTTTCTAAAAACATGTTCAGAATTTTTAAAAAAATGTTCTTGCTGATAGTGAAAATTGTACTATTTAATATGATATAAAATTTATTTTGAGGTATACTTTGTTGTTTTTTTATTACACAAATATATTTTTTTAAATATCTCTTACGCTGTTAATATGCACATTTCCAGCAATGTGTAAATATATTTGCATTTGTGAGTAAAAGTGCTTCAAATAAGTTTAATTGAATTTTTTGAAAACCCTCTACTTTTCTGCTTAAAAGCCATTTTCTGGAAAACAGCTCCAAATGTTTAATGAAATTTGCCGTTTAGGACGACGTTTTACTTTTCTTTAATATTCTAAAAGAATTATTTTGGTACTTCTATAAGAAAACCGAAAAATCAAAAATATTTCAAGAAAAAATGTTCTTTGTGCGGCGATAGATGGCAGCTTGCAAGAGTGAATGGCAAGTCTGAATAGCTAATCCAAACCAATGAAAATTCAAAACTAATACGAGAAAGTCTGTGCCATTCTGTAGCACCACTAGTAATTACTAATATCCTTTCTGTCTTTATCTAACATTTCAAAACCCCCTGCCAATCGTTTCTCTCTCTGTCTCTTTGTCTCTCTTCCTCTCTCTCTCTCTCTCTCTCTCTCTCTCACACACACACACACACACACACATACACACACACACATACACTCACAACAATTGCCTTGCACTATCAGATCCCTTTGCAGAAGGGCACATCATGGCCCTTTACTCCCGCCATGCTAAGTTACATTCTTCTTCCCCTCGTTTCATTCCCATGAGCTACCTACCTTTCGACGTTTTCACCTTAACCTTTATGACCCACTGCCTCTCTCTTCTTCCTCGTCCCACCGACGCGCCTCCAGCGACCACACCTTCCGTCCCCCTCTCCCCACACCATCCGGATTCGATAAAATGACAAAAGCTAGAGGCGTCCTCAAAATCTCGCCCTACCGTGCCTCCCATTCTGGACGGAGCAAAGTGCAGAAGTATTTTCCGATATAGAAATAAAACTTTCCTCATTATTGGGAATAAATTTTCCAGACGAGCCTTGCCGGTATCTCGTTTCCGGAGGACAGAGGGTGAGGTTGGGGTTCCGGCTGGTTCACTGCCGTATGCCGTTTGCCGTTCACGCTCTATCGAAGTGGCCTGAAAACTTTGAGAAATCCTCACGTGATCGTTTTCTCTAAAAGAGAGATACGTATTCCAATGGCTTCTCCTCATGAGTTATGTATTGCAAACGTTGAAGGTGATGCATCACGGATTTTTAGCGACGTTTTATGTTTCATAAATGTGGAAATTTTGTATAACATTGCACACGGAATTTATTCCTAGGATAATTTGCTCGTATATTCGAAACAAGAATGTAGAAACGTCGCAGGTTTTTTTAAACAATATTCAAAAGTATTACTGAGCACGTGTATAAACCTTCATGTCCAACACATTTTAATAGTCAAGTTTGTGATAAAGAATCGTAAACCTTTTGTATTGAAACCCTTTTATTTTAAGTTTAATTATTGCTAGGTTTTATAATTATATTCTATATATATAAAAAGTTTCATGGCATAATATTAGGAGATGCATTGTTGTCAGGTTTTGCTCTCTTTGTCAGTATATTTGCAAAGATGATGGTCAGTTTTAGCGCATTATTGACCTTCGTGTGTTGTCGTTGATTTTTTTCGTCCGGACATTGAAATAACTTTCAGCTCGTTATGGGAGGTCAAACGTATATAGGAAAGCAAGAAGTTAGTCTAGCATGTAAATGCGTAAATAAGCTCAGAGCAGATGATCGAGAAAAATAGTATTTCTATTTTCTACAATGCAGAATACTCATGGTGCTAGATAATGGTCATAGATCGTTCACATCTTAAAGCATTTTTTACGGCTAACACGCTTTGAAGGAACATGTAACAGAAATAAACAGAACAAAAGGTATTTTTAAAATTTAATTTTGTCTATGTTCCTCTTTAAGATTTTCTTAGTTATTTTCTTTTGAATACATATACCAATTATTCGTGTTATGAATCCATATTAAATATCAAAAATATACTATACTACTCGTATAAAGTACAACGGGGAAAATACGATAGTTTTCTCTGAGGGGTTGTTTTGTAATTTATTTTGTAATATGTTCTCATTGCTACTTTGGTATTAAAGTAATTTACTGCTATAAACCTTCATCTATAAAATATGTAATTAAGAGCTTTTTCAAAAACCTTTTTTTGCCAACATTTTAATAACTGTCGTATATTAAAATTTTACTTTCTCAGCAAGGGCAATCGGTGGCATAAGTGACCAACTCATTAGAAGCTATTTTTCATTGTATTTATTCCGAGCAAAACAACCTTAAATATGCTTATATAAACTGCAATACATATTTTACTGCTAATAAAACAAATTATAGTGTTTGAAATTCATATAAATTGATATTTATTAAATGCGTTTTAGAAATAGACACGTACTACAAAACCAGAAACAAACTGCATGGTATAGGAGATCGAAAAAAGGTCATTCAAATACTATTGGCACTAATTTGATATCCTAATAAATATATCAGTTGAATTCACGTAATACATGGCGTATTTCAAAGACCTTATTATTGTTTTGGGAATTTCTGTACATCTGATGCAAACTCTATATTGAGAGGACAGTGAAATCAGTGTCGACAGCCGGTTGAGAATCATCATTATATAGCGTCAACGAGTAAAAAGCTCACTGCACTACTTTTGAAAGTACACTTTACTGGTGAAGGTAGAGTGAATAGTCTATACACACAAGTTAAAAATAAATGTCAGGAAAATGCAACATGTTAAGTGCAAAATAAACTCTGTATAAAATATTTTTTTATTATTTGCATTCATTTCATAGTTCAGCAAAACATAATTGGGTGATCGCAGGGTAATCGCCAATAGCTACTTTTCAGTATTGCCAATGTTCATCATATATGAAAGGAATTCACAAGTATTCTAGAACGGTTCTCGTTTTGCCATTCACCGTATTCATTAACACCTTACCCAAATTAATCTTATTATTTTAATATGAATGTGAAGAGATATATCTAACGTAACATGCGAAATGCAGTTTAATCGTTCAATACGTTATCTATTGCTTTCACTATTATATTTCATTACAGGCGTTATCATAAATAACTTGTATCTCAGTTGTATAGAATTCGAAAATTACTCTTGGAAGGAAATTACATGCTTTATGGAAATGAAACCTTCAGATTTAATCGAAATTTTATCTGGTATGGAATCTGTTTCCGGGAAAGTAATTGCAACGACATATTTACTCTTTAAAATATCATCTAGTATTGGTACTTTACATCTCTTTGTCACATGTTTTAGACTTTATTTTGAACAAAATAACATAGATTAAAAACCAAAATCGGGAATGAAAGTTGGGAAAACTAATCGAAAGTAAAATTTTTACAGGAATAATATAGTAACAAGTAGTTGAAACATGGAACAACTATTTCTAACTTCCGCAGAGTTTGTTTGAACCATTTGTTTTAATAGAAAAATAATCGGTAACTTCCGGAAATGAACATTACATGTACGGACTATCATTGCAATGTTGTACCACTTAATGGGAAAGCGTGATAATCTACGGCACATGTGGAGTGTGTTGCAAATCTAATCCAAAGAATTAAAGTGCTCGCGGTTATTTCGGATAGTAAGATATTTATGGCTACATGAATATGTTTAAATTCAAACACAAATAATTATCCACATTTTAATTATTCTAAAACTGCCCTCTAATATATTTATATTTCTTTTTTAACTTTTCTCTTCCAGCAGTTGACATTTCCCTTTACCCTTCTCGACGCCTGCTTTGCTTTGAAGTGATTGCCCTGCGGAGAAGTGATATCTTGTTGCCTACATCTTCCAAAGACCCCAGACGGTCGCGCACAAAGTGCTTCCCTTTGCACGAGCGTTGCATCTTGCGCGGATGCGCCCCGCGTAAAATTAACGTAACTGAGGCGCCGCACCGCGCTGCGCCTCGCCCCGCCCCCCCCGCCCCCCCCGTGCCCCGCCCCGCCCCCCCGCATCCACGCACTTCGCCGCCCGCCCCTCCCGCCCCGCCCGCCCCCACCGCCCCGCCCCGCTCCGCAACCGCACCGCCCCGCCCCGCCGGCTCCTCGCGGGCCGTTCGCAGCCGCGGCCTCAATCGCTGCGTGGGCGGCTCATTACAGGATTGCGAGATGCTCCTCCGGAGCGGAAGCTTGAGGAGCGGGGTGTCGGGTGGGGGGTGGCGTTCTCAGACAGAGCCACTCGTTGGTGCGCATGACGAGCGCTGAGAGGAGGGGTGTAAGGAACGGATGTGGAGCGGAGGAGATGCAGACCTGCGATTCGGTTGGATGGTTACTTGATTATTGATTTCAGGGGCGCTAAGGTAATTAGTGCTGTAAGTGTAGTGCGTGTTTTATCGTGGGAGATGGCGATGAAATTTCCCCGCCGGATGGTGAGATCCGGCACCGATCTACCGTCGGCTTGCAGGGTTTTTCCCAACCAGGTACCTCCAACCGGCGGCGCACCGCCTCGGGACAAGCTCTCTGCTCCCGACCGATCTCTTGTGGTAATGGATGTGTGGTAGTGTAGTGCATGTAAATGTAAGTGTGGGCAAGTCAGGTTTGAGAGTAGGAGAAGGAAGGAAAAGGAAATATCGCGCGTGGTCCGTGACCCGTTTGTTAAGGTACTGCTCCAGCATTCGCCTAGTATTGAGCGGAAAACTACCGGTAAGACAGCCGGCCGCTAACATTCTGCTCCAGATAGCGATAGGACTCGACCTAGATATTGTGTCAGTGTTCGAAAATCCTGTTATCGTCGAGGCTCGAACCCCAGGATTGCGCAGGAGATGGCCCAGGGGGTGTAAGTAACGGATGTGGGGAGGGGATGCCGGCGTGCGATTCGGAAAAGGGGGAGGGGAGCGCGATGGACCCTTCTGGGCGAGATGGATGTGATCTGGGGAGGAGGGAAATTGCCTGGGTTCAAGGAGCTGGTTGGGATTGCGGTTCGGTGAGTGAGAACTATAGGAACCAGATAATGAGAGTCTGTGCGGGAAGTCCAGACCTGGGATGGATGAGAAGGGACTGTGGGTGCGGGCGGGTGCGGTTAGTGGCGTGCAATATTGGAGGGTGACGGGTGGGTGGTAGCGGGCTATAGCGAGGGCGTGCGGAAGGCGAGGATGGCGCATGGTGGTGGGCGGTGGTGGAGAGTTCCGAGCAATGACAGGCACATGAAGGTGATAGCGAATGATGGCGGGTGACGGCAAGTGTCGGCGGGTGATAGCAGGTGATGGAGTGATTGGTTTCGCTGTCGATGGAGTGTGACGGCGGGTGATCGCGAGTGACGGCAGGTGATGGAGGTCGGTGTTGCGTGATAGACGGTGATGGAGGGCCATGGCGTGTGATGGAGGGTAATGGAGGATAATTGATGGTAATGGAGTGTAATACACGGCAATGGAAATCCATCTTACAAATTTTATTTCAAAACAAGTTATACTAAAACTAAGGTACTTTATTCGTTTTTAGAAATAATTGTAATAGGGAACAATCCGAATATGAACTTTGAAATTGTCTTAAAATTTCTGGTGCAAGAAGTCCATACGGAGGGAATATAATTGCTTACTTTCATTGCGCCATATTGCACCATTGCATGAATGAATAATTGATCGTGCGATGGGTCAGTGCACATGGTAATGTAATCATGGCGAGTACGGTGTTAAAGGCAAGGACTCTGCTTCCACCCATCTCCCGAGGGAGGCCACGCCCCTGACCAAAGGGAATTCGATTTTATCTTCGTTCAGGGAATAATGAAATTTATGCTCATTTGATGCTCTTCACAATAACAAGAGTAGAATGAACGGTTTATAATAAAAATTAGTTTTCCACAACAAAATATAGCCAATGGAAATTTTATTTATGATCCGGTACGTTTGACCAGAAATTTCAGATGAATTTTTGGCATTTTAATCAAAAATAGTAATATTTTAGGGTGACACTAGGAAATAATTGTATGTAACGTAGTTTAAATAGTGATCAGCGTTACCGAAATGCTATGCAAATTGAAGATCTGAGAACTAATTAAAGTTTAACAAGGAGTATTTTGGAAAATATTGGAGATATCACGAAATAGTTACTTGTAAGCTGCTTCAGATGGTGTATTGAATTTAAAAAAAAATATTTGTACGAATATCTTTGGAACTGAGTTTATTTTCCAAACGTACACTACCACGTACTACGTTTCTAATATTTCACATAAAGAATGAGAAATTTTATCACAGCTTAAATAAGTTCTCGAATACGTATTTCTACCACATTGTAATAACTCGGTTTTTAAGAACCTGTATTAATCGGCTATTATCAAATTAACATTATGCAGTAATTCAAATTTTAATGTTGAGAATTGATTGTAAAAATAAATTCTTTTAATAAAGTATTAACGCAAATTGGAAGAATTTAAATTTAAAATTGTGAAGAAACCAACGTACACTCTTAATTATTTAGAAAAACGTTTAGATAACTAATGAAGCCCATCACTGAAGCAAGTGTAAGACTATTTTTGTTTTATAATATTTATATAATTTCCTTTTCCGGATATTCAAGCCTCTTCTATTCTCAGCTAATTACAAAAATATTACAAGGTTAGGTTTGTTTCATTTTAATGAAATTCTGAATTAATATATTTTTCGGTTCACTTGACGCTTTTATTCTCTAAGACTTTTTACAAGTGAGAATAACACAGTTATCGTTGCTCATTTGTGGTTAGGTATTATTTATATGAAAAATACATTAACTGACATTTGTGTTAAATGAAGGAATGTTGAACACCGTAAACTCCTTTGGGTGATAGAACAAAAGAAACAGGTGACTTCAGGTAACCACTGTAAGATGAGAAAAACGAGATTAAAAAAGGGAAAATAATATTAGAATGATAATGAAAAAGGAAAATAAAGAATTCGCACAAACAAATATGAAATGAAGAATGAAGGAAAAGAAATTCAATAATCGTGTCTGACAACAAGGACGTAACGAACCGGAGGCAGTGCAGCACAGCGGTGCGGCAGATAGCGTGAGCGGCGCGGCCTCGTCGGGCGGAGACGGGCGTGGCGTCCGGAGCGCGGTAAAGATCCCCGCGCGGCACTTGTTGCGACGGCGGCGTGGGCCGGAGGGGGGGCGGGGCTAATGGATTGAGGCCTCCGCCGGGCGCTCTCCAGCGCGGCGATTTATCATGCAGCGTCGCCGCGGCGACGACGGCGGAAGCGACGGCGGCGGCGGCGGGGAGCGACGAATTACGGCGGGGGATCGGAAACCGATAGCAAGCGGCGATTGCCTCCGCAAACTCGGCGTGCTTGCGGCCGCCCGCCCGCTTGCGACGCGGGCCACCACGCAGGACGCACCGCCCTCGCTACCCCCACCCCCACCCCACGGCTCCCGCCGCCGCTCACTGCGTCTGCACTCGCCCCCGCGTCGTTCACTACGCCTTGCCCCCGTACCCGCCTCCGCTTGGGTTCCGTCTCCGTTCCTGCCTCCGTCGTTGCCCCAGTCCTCGCACAACCTCCGCCTTCGTCTCCGATTCCGCCACCGCTTCCGCTTGCCAATCCGCTTTCGTCTGTTTCTGCCTCCGCCTCCACCTCCACCCAAGTCTCTACCCGAGTCTCTACCTTCGGCACCTCAGTCTCTTCCCTCTCCTCCTCTTTTTCCTCCTCCATCTCTGTCACCTTCTACGTCTACGTCTTCCTCTACGTCTACATAGCCGCCTCCGTCTCCTCCTCTTCCATCCATGCCTCTGCCTTCACCTCCGTCTCCGTACCCTTCTCTGCTTCCATCTACCCCCCGCCCCACCTACATTTCCATCTCCATCTCCACCTCCTCCTCCGCCTCCGCCTCCGCTTCCACCACTGTCTCCGTCGTCTTGAATTGACCAATGCTCTGATACTTATATAGCAAGCCGAAAGCAGGTCGCGGGGTTGGTAATTTGTGGTTATCGATGGTGCTTCAGATAGAATTGGTTAACGTTTCCTTCGATATTTGAAGATTCGTGAGATCTCATGAAGAGTCGTGAGGTTTTGACTGAAAGGGGCGTACAGATTACTTCGTTGGGGTCTATAAGGTAAAACCAATCCATTCGGGATGAATTATTTAATAAATCAGTCAATTCGTCCAATAGTTTCAAAAAAACGTAGAAAAAGTTTTGAAAAAATTTGAAATTCCAGACTTGGAATTGCTTTCTTTGTAGAACCAATGATCACCAACACTTGCCTTTGCAGAATTTGTCCATTTCGTTCACATAGTCCTCGGCTACTCATGACTTGCAATTTTTATCCTATTCCCATTAACGTTAAATTAGTGGCAATATTTCATTTTATACAATGACTATCATGTTTGTTTATCAATCTCATTTTCTCTAGAAATGGGCAATTGTGCTCTGTTGATCGATGTAAGTTCTCTTTTCGGTATCTCATTGCATGAGGAATTTGTCACGTATGTCTTTCAAAGGGGCAGAAAATATATCTGTGCAGGAGACAAAAGGCCGCACTAATGGGAAACACTTAGTTTCGTCTAAAGAGTTCTACTACAATGCAATCTCATTTTGTCATTATCGTCTTTCTATCTTAAAATATTTTTGTCCGTAATTGATTTAACAATTAATAAAAGTGAAAAAAATGAATACCAATCAAGTCAAGTTGCAGACGAAAGTGTGAAAGGAGTGGGGCATCTAAAGAACAACTAACGCCCCGAAAAGTAATATTAATTAAACTGTAACGCTACATTTTCAGATTTAATAGAACGATACAAATGAATATGAAAGAGAAATTAACGTCAAATGAAGGTCACACTAACGAATTTCCTTTTCCAATGTTTCATGAGTGGCAGTGATATCTAATTTTAATATACAAGGTTATGCCTCTAATTTGTGTTGTCCAGAAATTTGTCTGCCAGTTAGGTCTCTGTGCCTTTTCAGACCTAAAGTACAAGAGATACGACATGACAAGATGATAATGATGATAGATTAAACAACCGTCTATCAGGAAGTTCTCTGCACAACTCCGACAGCAGAGATACTGAAAGCCACTTTCGAAATTCATTACGGGCCTTGCGCTAATTCATTTCAGGCAGCAAGGAGGTCGCAAAGCAAGTAAACAACAGGCGACGCCTACAATTCGAGTGTTAGTAAGTAGCGCACGTAGCTTCCGTCTGTATCTGCCTCTGTAAATTGGTGTTTACTGCACGGCTCGGTGCGTTTTAGGGCAGCTCTTAGTCGTAAGCGCAAACGACGCGACCGCTAGCCCGTGCCTTCCTGCCATTGCCATGCTATTGCAGGCTGCGTTCGCGAACGTGGCCCACCTCGTCCGCACAGATCGATCTGCACTGAATACACGTTCTAGCCAATTCGGCAACAGCGTTGCCTTTCCAGTTTCGTTGACTGGCAGTTTTTAGGGTGTAAGTACAGTGGATTTTCGAAAATAGCCACATCGCTGGATCAAAATTAACGACTGCCTAAAGACGAATTCCGGGTTGCTCTCATGAGTATTTTTCCGTGTTTTTTTATTACCAATATCAGGCGAATACCGTAGACATTTCCTAACAAATTGTCACGAACTGCGCGAGATTTTCTTTCCCTTTTCGATACTTTCTTCCTCCTGTTCGCTCACCCACACACTCACTATATATTCACCGCCACACGTCGCAACACCAATCGGGAGCATAGAACGGTGCCCTGCTGTGTAGTTACTTGAAAGGGAATAACCTTACAAGCGGCCAAAGAGGTCGTCGCTGCATTTCCTACTCCCAGTGGAGGAGAAATAACTCAGTCTCTCAGTATATAAGACGCATTGCACTTTGGAAATAATGAGTGACTGAGTACTGAAGGCCCGGAATCCATCCGCTGGCTCACTCACTCACTCACTCACTCACTCTCTCTCACTCTCACTCTCACTCTCACTCTCACACACTCTCGCTCCCTCTCGCTCCCTCTCGCTCACTTTCGCTCACTCTCGCTCACTCTCGCTCACTCTCACTCACTCAGTCATTTCAGCCAATAAGGGCAGCTCTTCACCCGTCAGGATGACTCTGGAGCAACAGAAATGGTCTCGCCTTCTTATC
The DNA here is from genome assembly GCA_017312745.1 of Gryllus bimaculatus. NCBI lineage: Eukaryota > Metazoa > Arthropoda > Insecta > Orthoptera > Gryllidae > Gryllus > Gryllus bimaculatus. The sequence goes on from BOPP01000117.1 coordinate 1,034,429, forward strand.
GGCGGATAGGTAACACATTCATCCCTCTCCTTGGGGAATGTAAAAAGACAAAATCTTTTAGACCTTCTCGAGGTATTTCACAAATCCCGCTTTTCATATCATATTATAACATGCTCTTCACATAATTATATGACGCCTGTGTGAATAATAACTTACTGTGCCCTTTAGTGTTTTAATATTAAATGGAACCATTTTGAATTAAATGTCATTTCAGATTTTTAATAGATTTTAGATGATTGAGATGGTTATAGGTAACAAAAACGAAGTCAGTTGCTTGAGTTTGCTTGGAAGAGTTCTAGTCTTCAATATTTGTAGATCAACTTTGGAAAAGTTATGCAAAAACATTACTCTGATGTGGAGCAATAAATTAAACGTAAGTGCAAAATGATAACACTGCAGATCCTACTCAAAACATTGTCTTTTTTACGTTGCCCCAACTTCTTCCTTCCCTGAGGTTTGCTATTGGAACATTAACGCATCAGTTTTGAAGTGCTAGACTTTTCTACACTTTCATTTCGAGAAGGGAAAGGTTCAATGATTTTCCGTTAGACTAACTTCTTTTAAAACCAGTAGCAGCACTCCGTTTTTTCCCTCTGGTCCCCACTATTTTCGCAACTTTTCCAACTGACTCACTATTTTCTAGTGTTAACGAATTACATATTGATTCACCTTCAAGGCGTCAGTGAGTGGGTTCGATTCCGGTAAGATACCAGAAATTCACTTGTGTTTAACATCGGTGAGTATGTGGCGCCTTCCGTAATAGAATTCGTAAGCCCTGTGGTTTCCGTAGTTCCCTTAATCACTTACAGATGAATTCCATATCTGCACCCACTATGAGGAACGGACCGCGCCTATTTCTTCCTTCCTTCCTTTCCATTCCTTTCCCGTAATTATTTAGTAGCTGTTATCTCTCCCAATGCCGAGTCCTAACACATCCCGTCATACCCGGTCTAAGACGTTGAGGTGGACTAGTGGCTGCTGCAATTGCGTGCATCTAACGCTAGGGAAACGTGGTCTATCTGCAAGGCATCATGGCTCCTTTCCTTACGAGGTCCAGAGGCAAATGTCAGTACTACGAGTAGAACAGACCTGATTTCGCTCTCTCTGCCGCTACGGCGCTTCGACCGTTGTCCCCTCTGCCTGTGTCCCGCGTTGCCCGTGCCGCCCCGCCCCACCCCGCCCCACCCCGCCCTGGTGTTGTCTTACAGCGCTCGGTTGGCCTTAATTGCGCGGCATTCCGAGCGCAGTGGCCGACCGGCAGCGGTTTCTCTCGGGGGCGGGTTGGATGCGAACATGCGTCCCTAACTTGAAGGATGACAACGTCCCTTTTAGTCTGCTTTAAAGTTACTTCGTCCGGGAAAATAAGAACACTTCACTGCCCTTTGTATTTTTTAGCATTTTCGCATATCTTATCACTATTGAAAATGTTTGTCTTTGTTCATTTGTGGACGAAATATGCTCTACCATACTTATTTTTACTATAACATATTTATCCAGTTCACTGTTAAAGATCTAATTGTATTATTTCCAAAATATGCGGTATATGCTTTGTTAATGAAGATTTTGAATAAGTAGCTACCATATAATTTCCTTTAGCTTACAGACAATAATTGGCGGAATGTGAAAAAGTTTGGCACGCTTATTTAAAAAAACGTGTTATGCTTATGATCTCTGTTTATTCTAAACCGAACGAGGAGTAATACAAATTTCATACTATTTCATTTTCCAATTTATGCGCTCACTGGCATGATTGCATTTACGGCACAAGCTACGAGATATTTCACTTTGTATTCTGCACAGCCATTTTGATTGGTACTGCAGAAAGGAATACTAAAATTTGTAATGAACGAAACAACAAATGTATATAAATTCTCTAATTTGAATTCATTAAATGGAACCAATTAAGTTTTTAACTTTTCATTCTTTGTCCAAAAATGCATGACCATGTGTAAAAAACGATAACATTAGGGAGAAAACTTGAAAAAATGTGAGAAATTATTGGAAGAAACGTGTAGAATTCCAACAAATGTTAAATATGCATTTATTAAACATTGAAATATGTATTCAATGAGAAAGTATTTTTTCTCTTGGTTTTTATGCGTTTCTGGTAATGATAAAAATATCGAATTAATAAATGACAATAACATGTTCAATATTCAAATCAAATATTTTGATACTTTACTTTTTATGTTACAATTTAAATGTCATAATATACTCTTTAATCCAGGTGGCTTCCTGGGTTAGGAGCATGGAGCAGACGCACGCAAAAACGCGTTATACGAAGGCTATGGGTTCATATCCTGCAAAAGGTAAGGTTATTTTCATTTGTTATATGACATGAGAGTCAGACGCATATCCTCATTCTATCAGCTTTATAGCCTTATTTTGTACTTCTTAGGCTTTGCCCGTTAATGTTTTAAAACTATTAAGTGTCTCGATAACAGAATATCGCACACCACGTATCGTACTGCTGATTTCAGAGTTCTGGAAGCGGTTTTGACTCACTCGTTACCGTAAATTTATTGCAATGCTTATTGCAAGAAGAAATTGCAGAATTATAGCACGTAATACTATAACACAAAAATTAAGATTCATGCACTACGAAGGATTTTGAGGCTATCACGTTCAATGATCATACAGAATGCCAGTTGTTTTTCTGTGCAATTTATTAGGTGAGAGATATAATGTCGAAACGCATTGAGCAAACTCTCCTGTATATTTTGCACACTGCATTCAGCTGCTTCCCAGTAACTTCGTGAGCTTCTCGGAAGCGGTTTTTGCCTGTCCGTGAACGTGATGTGCCGTGGCGCCCCTGCTGGCAACGCGCCGACCGCTCAGCACAAAGCTTCTAAAGGGCGGAGCGCTCAAAACAACCTGCCCTGCAGACAGAAGAGCCTTAACCGTCAGCAAAGGAAATCGTGATATCATTTTTTAAAAAAATTTACTTTCTCGTATACTGCATATGTAGTATAGAGAAAATCATGTAACGCTGCGGCCAAAAAAGACAATTTTTAGACAGAAAAAATTGTATTGTAGGTTCCCGACACCGAACAAGTTGAGGGATGTTCCTATGTGTAGCAAATTACTTCTTCTAACACGTTCTGAACTCATAATTTACATTAGAGCTACCGAAATACCGAAAAAATACCGAAAAATTAGTGGATGGCAAAACGTCTATCTGTTTAAACAACGCTGGCAACTAAACTGTAAGCAAGATTTTCACCAAAACTGACATTCCTCAAACGATGTGGCTTCTTCAATTTGAGACCGATGTATTCGTTTTGAGGGTTACGTTACAAGAACATTTACGTTACAATGACATTTTCGTTTTTTTTAAAAATTGTTCCAATTTTTCAAATTACATTTTAACCTCGTATAGCATGAAGACCGCTTACAAACCTGCCGCAGGTCTGACTTTTGTTCAAATATCTCAAATTTCGGATATTACAAAAGTTACCCTTTATTTTGATTTTGTTTAATTTCACAAGATTTTTTTAAACTCGTCATTAATATTTACATTACAGGCAATACTTTACATTACTGCATTTGTGTTTACAAGTGCTTCAAATGATTTCTCATGAAGGCTTTTGAAAACTCAAAAATTGCCGGTGAAAAAAAGCTTAAAAATACGCAGTTTCAGAATCGTTCGAAGATCATTTTCTCAAGAATGGCTCTAAAATTTCCATTGAATATTTGCATACAGAACTGTTTTACTATCCTGTAATATTCTTAAAGATATATATTTATTCTATTAGAAGACCGAAAAATTAAGAAAACGATACAAAATTTTATTTGGGCGTCGATAGGTAGCAGCTGGAAAGGAGGTGGGGCAATACCGGAATGTAAGCCCAGCTTAAAAAGATTAGAAAACTAATTAAAGCAAGAAAATTTGTACCATTGTGTAGCACCACGAGTTGTATATAAATTTTATTTATAATTAACATCTTTTCTGCGCACAACTTTAAACTTATACGTAAGAAATAGTCTGAATATGAGACAATTAATTATCTTCGATTCATATCAATTTCTCCGGATCTATTCCGAACTATATGCCTGTATTTCGGGAGGAACACTACTTGTTTATCTCCAAGTCAAAACCCACCATTAGAATCTACATTTATTTGATATTTTATTTATAATTTCCCGTACGCGAAGAAATTGGGAGAAAATTATGAAGCTTCCTTCTGTGTGATTTTGTTAGATAATTGGAAACTCAAGTAAAATACAAAAATCATGGAAAAAATTGGATTTTGACTGAAAAATGCACAAACTTGATGCTGTTATTTCACCTATTCACAAACGGCGCCCGGACTAAATTCTCACACTCAGAGCGTTACTGCTTACGATCTCCATGGTCGAGTGGTTAACTTTCTATATTTGCTACGTAAAGAACTGTTGTTCTGAAGATAATAAACTATACTGTGTTACGTTATTGTAGTATTCGCGAAGACTGTTTTTGTTAAAATATTTAATTTATTGCAACGCTATTCGAGAGCATTTTATTTGTTGACCTGAAGCAGGGTTCTCCTTTTCGGAAAAACATTTGTGTGGTTTTGTACAGCAGGATTTGTGCTGCTGCTAGCTTCTAATATTTCACTTCATCTCAGAAATGTCCTGTCATTAATCTCTGCAGCATTTTCCTTTGAAATTGTGAATTGAGAGTTCTAATGTGACACAAGTTGATAAAAGGAAATGAATGATATAAATACAGTACTCCCAATTAAATGATGTTGCTAGTTCCTTTTCCTTGAAGTAAAAATACTTCATTGATTGCTGGCTATATTACTTACGTAATGTAACTGAGATAATCGATTTGCTTTTTCTTCTGAAATAAAAGTGGAATCTCTATATATCGTTTACTCAAATAGAAAGTTTACAATGCATTCATTTAGGTTTTATCCCTCTATTTATCGTTCTTTTCCGATGTAATTCTCATTTTCACCCTTTAGATATTATTGCTATTATATCACATATGTATGTGTTTACGATATTGCTTAATAACATATATTCATATGTTCATTTATACAATTATTTTCATATCTGTACCTACAAAGAAGTTTGAAAAGTTTTCGGAGTATTATTTGCGTTTGGTTGCCAGGAAACAAACTTCTCGCAAAGTATATCTAGCAATTTAAATAGAGATATATTCTACCGAAAGTACGATGTTTTCTGGAACGTTTACAGCAGGAAACGTGCACCAGAATTTTCACTATTTTAAATATACTGCGAAATATAGCTAATACTGCGAATGTAGTGCGAAATACTATTTTGTGAAAAGACTAAGACTTTTTAAAGACAGAGCTTATCCACCCTAGGAGGCTCCCCAGGATAAAAACGCTGCTGGAAAGATGGAAAAGAGGTCATGCGAGGTCATGGGGGTCGTTTCATCAGTTGCTGATCCAGCAGTCTCTCTCTTCCGGCCCCTTCCTCGACTCTCGCCAGCTGCAACCGTTCCAAGTCAAACCGCACCATTAGAACATCTACATTATGTTTGATATTTTTATTTATAATTTCCCGTACGCGAAGAAATTGGGAGAAAATTCATGAAGCTTTAGCCTGTCTGTGTGATTTTGTTAGATAATGTGGAATCAAGTAAAATACAAAAATCATGAAAAATTGGATTTTGAACTGAAAATGGCACAAAACTTGATGCTGTTATTCCAACCTATTCACAAACGTGCCGCCCGGACTAAATTCTCACACTCACGAGCGTTATTGCTACGATCTCCATGGTCGATGGTTACTTTCTATATTTGCTACGTAAAGAACTGTTCGTTCTGAACGATAATAACATATGTGTTCCGTTATTGTAGTATTCGCGAAGACTGTTTTTTGTTAATAATATTTAATTTAATTGCAACTGGCTATTTCGAGAGCATTTTATTTTGACCTGAAAGCAGGGTTCTCCTTTTCGGGAAAAACATTTGTGTGGTTTTGTAGCACAGGATTTGTGCTGTGCTGCTACTCTAATTTTCACTCATATCAGAAATGTTCCTGTCAATTAATCTCTGCAGCATTTTCCTTTGAAATTGTGAATTGGGAGTTTAATGTGACACAAGTTGATCCAAAGGAAATGAATGATATAAATACAGTAACTCCCAATAAATGATGTTGCTTAGTTCCTTTTCCGTTGAAGTAAAATCTTCATTGATTGCTGGCTATATTACTTACGTAATGTAACTGAGATAATCGATTTGCTTTTTCTTTCTGAATATAAAAGTGGAATCTCTATATATCGTTTACATCCAACATAGAAAGTTTACAGAAGCATTCATATTTAAGGGTTTTATCCTCATTCTCGGTTCTTATTTGTTCCCGGGATGTAATATTGCATACTTTCCACCCTTTAAGATATTATCTGCTTAAATTAATATCACATATGTAATGTGTTTACGATATATTGCTTAATGAACATATATTTCATCATGTTCATTTATACAATTATTTTTCATCTCTGTATCTACAAAGAGTTTGAAAAGTTTTCGGAGTAGATATGGCGTTTGGTTGCCAGACTAAACTTCCTCTCAACAAGTTCTCAAATGATGCTATTTAAGACTGCCCTTAAATAGTGTGTAAACATGTATACAATTTAGCTTACAGTAGAGAGGTCACATTAAAAAATGTTTAGTTTTCCTGACTCGAATCTCAAATGACACTGAGTTAAATTAATTTAATGGTGATATCACAATCAATATTTTAAATTAATTTGAGTAAATGTGGAAATGATTTTCAATAAAAAAACAGTGAAAAGTTAAAAGAAGACCTCTAGAGTAAAGCACTACGAGTAAAGTATACTAAAATATTTGTTAAATTTAAAGAAGACACTTTGGAGTTTAGAAATACAAAAAATGGTGGAGTAAAATTTCTAAAAAAAAGTATAAGACATCAGAAAAAATCAGAAAGAAACAAGAAAGAAAGTAAAAGACTGGAGTGGGACGTTTAAGAAGCGTAAACCGGAATCGGGAGAAACGCCGCCGCTCAGAGGAGAAGGTTGATGTTTATGCGCGTCGAAAGGCAACCGGGGAATGCGATTGGGCTCTACGGACAGAAAAAGGGACCGAGATGACCGGAGAGAGCTGCTGGAAGGCGGGGCGGGCAGGGGGTGGCACGAGAGGCAGTGCTCCGGCACTGTGAGGTGGAGGGGCGGGGCGGGCGACAGGCGATGACTGGGCTGAAGGTCGTGGTTCTGGAGGAGAGGTGGGGTCACAAGCGGCGCTCCGACTTGACGTTGCGGTGTGTATGTTGTGTGTCGCGAAGGAGCCGTGGGCAGGGGCGAGTAAGTTGATGTTTTGAGGGGCGCGGGTAGCTCAGAAAGGGTGGAGAGGAAACAGAGAATTTGTCTGGACACTAGACTGAGGGGAAAACAGAAATCACATGAGTGGGGAGTTAAATGTGTAAGCGATGGGAGGTATGTGAAAGACGTGAGGAGAAGCGGAAGTAGGAAGAGGAGGAGTAATGGTTGGTAGATGATTGGGACAGGGCGGAAGTGAAAGGATGTGCGCAACAGTGCATTTGGCGGGTTGGATATGGTGTGAGAAGAGTGATCGGATGGAGGAACTACTGGTTTCTGTGAGAAGAGCGATAGGACTGAAGCACGCTCTGAGTGTTCACTGAAACAGAATAGATATCTGGATTGGAATTAGGATTGGGGGAGAATTGTCATTGAATTTGAAAAAGCTAGGACCCAGGACTGGGTTAGAACAAATGATACTCGGGCATTGTAACGGGATGGCACTGTGAGATATGGAGGGAAGGATGGGAAGAACGGAGGAGGGTTTGGGCACTGGATAGGAGAAGATGGACTGGGAGGGGTAGTAACAATACGCGGGATAGATCGGAAGGGATGGAAAAGATGTGATGAGGTGGAGGAGTGTTGTTCGGAGGTTGTGAGCAGACTCGAGCAGAATCGTGGATGAGCGGGTGTGTTCCAGCAGTCTCTTGCTGCGTTCCGGCCCTCTGTTCCTCGACTCTCGCCAGCTGCAACGGGCAGGCGTCCTTTTCGTCTCGGACCCTGCCCCCTCCCCCTCCCAAGCCTTTCCTCCTTTGTCGGCCGCGCGCTTAAGTCTCTATATGCCGAGGGCGGCCGGCGCGGCGCCTCGTCCCAGGACGCATGTTCCGTGCACTCGC
>BOPP01000117.1:1042580-1053267 GCA_017312745.1 Gryllus bimaculatus
CCCTCCTCCTGGCTTTTCTGGACTGTGCCGCACTCCACGCTCCTTGCACCAGGAGAAGTGGATCAGGGCATCAACTGATGTCCCTGCAGTGCCTCTGACCGAGAGGCCCTAGGTTAGAGACCCGACCGTGACAGGATTTTCGGCACCCGCTACGTCGAGTTCAGTCGCTGTTTGAGGGAGAATTCCAGCGGTCGTAGCTTTCCGTAGTTTCTACGATCAGTACTATGAGAATGCCGGAACAGTATTCTTACAAATGGGCTGGGGACCGCGCGCGTTCTTTCTTCTTCTTCCTTGTCCTATCCTGTCGCTTTATTTACTCATCCCTACACTTACTATCTATTCTATATTATCCTTACACATTATATTACTTGTTCCGGCTGGTTCCCCTTGGTGGTAGGTACGTGGTTGGTGAAAACCTTCCTAATCGACGGTTAAGTCGGCACCGTATCTTACCCTCCAGCGGGAGAAGATCATCGTCCACCTCCCGAGGAAAATACATGCATCATACTTATGGGACTGGTGAACTTAACAGATGACTTGCTTGAAATAACTAATTACTGAATAAATATTCCTTGAGTCCTAACCCTGTGTTTAGCATCCTTTCCCACAACCACTATGCATAATCCTTCTTCTTCTTCTTCTTCTTCTTCTTCTTCTTCTTATTCTTTTAAAGCACTACAGCCCGATGTGAAATAGAACTACCTACAAAATCTGCCTCTATTCTCCTCTTCTCCCAGTCTTCTCCCACCATCGTTATAGTATAAACTTCTTGCAAAGCGCTACAGCCTGATGTGGCCCAGGGCTGCCTTCACGATCTGCCATCCGATAACTTTCATCTTCTTCAGGCCATTCACAACATTCAGGATTCAACTTTTCTCGGAACTACCGCGTTTTCTTACACCCAGAATATTATTTTCGTACATGCCTTTAAGAGATCGTTCCCATTCTCTACACATTTCTTAACCAACACGTTCTGCGAAGTTAACATATTTAACAATATTCATCGAGTATATTATTATTTTTTCTTTATATCTTATCATCCATCTTAATCCAACCTTAGCTGCTACATACACTCTTATGCTTTTAGTCTTGTGATTTTTTTGCTCTCGAATCTTCGTAGTTGTGCTAGTTCTTGCAGTCTCTGCCACCCCTCTTTGTATCCGAACTGCTCATTCAAAATTTCCTACGACCCTTTGTACCCTAATCGACCATTTCAAATTCCTTATCATCCCTTATACCCGTACCATCCACCTCAAAGTCTCGTACATTATGTGTATATAGCTCTGCCAGAAGTCCCTATCATCTCTAATATCCATTCATCGCATCCCTCCCACCTCGATGTCCCTTCCGACCGCACTGCATCCAACGCCTTTACCTTTCCGAGCACCAACTACTACCTGCGATATTCCCACAACCCTTCATCCCTTTTGTTCTTCGTCCACATATCTCCATCGTCATTCCCAGTCCATCCCATCCATATTCATCATATACCTTAATTCCATTTATATATTCACTATTAACACTGGGGCATTATTATTATTATTATTATTATTATTATTATTATTATTATTATTATTATTATTATATAGTAAAATGGAGAAGTAAGAAGTGATGTCTTAAATAACATAGACATCACTTCATACCTCACATTATATAAGAAAGGAAAATGAAGACAAAATTTTTATTTAGAAATCATTAGAACTTAATTGGAATGAACTTATCAACTTCTAACTGTAATAATATTGTCCTCAGAGCATTATCTCAAATTGAACTTTAATAAATCTATCTAATAAGAAATAAAATCTACACCCTTCATCCTCAGCGCCCTACTGGCTCATTTCCGTTCCTTCACCACAACCGTTGCGCCTCGCCGCGGTTACCAAACAACTCGTTGGTTTTCATGTTTGTTGGTCAGTCACTTCTCCCACAACGCCCAGCATTCACTTCCAACCACCGCATACTTCGCCTGAAAAGGGTGTCGAGAAGGCGAGGGCGCCCGCGTGCGGCCTGGAGGGAAGAAGAGTGGGGAGGGGGCGTTAACTTGGAATAAAGTAAGCGCGTCGCACAATGAAGGCCGGAAGAGCGTGACAATGCGATGTTTTGTCGACTGCTCATCTGCAGCCCCGAGGTCGTTGGTTGAGAAAGAACGCAGAAGCTGAAAGGGGCGAAAATCGAAAATTCGTGAACATCTGCCTTTTCGATTTCTTAATTAGAATGAAGTGAAATGAAAGCACGCAACGGACCAACTTAGACAGCTCAAACTCTCTTTAGTTAACATTAAACTGTTGGGCGGGGGGAATGAGGTTTGACGTAACAAGGGTATTATTTTTTATTTTGGAAAACGTAATGACTCCTTTAAATTCAGTACTATAATTCTCTTGTAAAATCTTTGCTGATGCATTTACCAAAACATTAATAGAAAGGGTTTAATTCAATTCAAACAATATCGAAGTTCAAGCTTGTAGCCTTACAAATGCCGGCAAGAAAAAGGTTCTGATGACACTATTGCTTCGTGTTATCTTCAGTTGTTGGCAACGAGCTACCGCAAACTTAACTGAGGAACAGACGGGCAGTAACCGATTTTATTTGCCAACGTAGGTGAACATTTTGAAGTTATAAAATTAATCATTATCAATAAGCATCAACTTCACTGAAGCACATTAGTCAACTTCATCTTTGTTAACACAATTTTGGAAATAATTTCTTCTAATCGTTTAAACATTCACAAGAATAAACTCATAAAGAAATTTATAAAACGATTTGAATTGTATCTCGCCAGTCAAAAATAGGTTCAAACAGTGCCTACTATGTGCTTACGAAATAAACTTTCAAAATGTTTACTGAAAGTACTTGAATGGTATTGTAGGTCACATTCTAAGAATCGTATTCAACATAGAACAGGAATTATAACATACACAAAACTGTCCGATCCGATCACCCCCCGCAATATACATATCGAGAGACCGACCGGGAGCTTCGAGCTTGTTCGGGCTGGTGCGGTGCCCCGCTTGGGGGATTTCCTTGAACACCACAAGTCGACGTGTAGGTCGGCACCGGATATCACCATCTAGCGGGGGGGTAAATACCACTCCCTTCCGTGATAAAACATGGACTACTCTAATGATCATAGCAGCTGAGTCGCTAAAAACACAAAATAATCAGTCAATCGAACAGTCGAGTTGTGAACGACACGAGTGTTGTGAAATGCATGTGCGACTGATGAGTCCGTCACAGATCATCATATCATTTATATTAAAGCTCTGAAGAGAACGATTTTGTTGTTCCTTCTAATCGGCTCCCTGTGAATGGTTTTAAAAAAGTGAGGTATAAATAAAAATACGAAATTTGCGTTGTTTGAAATGCGTCGCTAGAATGGAAACGGGAAGTTGGTTTCATGCTCAACTTAAAAATTTGGCAGAAAATGGAGGAGTTGTTGGTCTTAGAGATGAACGTGTTGTGTGATCATTAAAATGATTGTTTGTGACTATCGATTGTAAACATTTAATGTACAGATTAATTTACCATTCATATGTTATCTATGGAATGTATGAAGGAGGTGAGGAAGTTCTGATTATTATTTAATGTATTGGTATTTCTTTTTTCTCAGAACTATCTTTTTTAAGGATTACTGATCCATGTATAGTGCAAAGATCTTGGTAAAAATGAAAAATATATGTATATTCATGGATTTGCTGTATTTTCTGTCGTAACTTTTCTACAGCTCTTGCTTCTGCGACCCATCTCTTTGAATGATTTTGAATAATATTTCACTCTAGGAAGACTTTCCAAGAACGCGCTCGTGTAATTACAAAATCAGTAGGCGAAAATTCTCAATGTGAATATTAAGATGCCTTAAATATTTTACTTCAATTTTAGCTTACATGAGAGCGTAAAATTAATTACATTGTTCTCTGGTAGCATGAACATTCACAATATATTTCGACCTTTCTAAAAAAATGGTTGAGTTTCTCTCACACAATGACATCGTTAATATTTATTATTGAACAATATTTTAAATTATTCTGTAAATGTGGAATGGTTTTGATTAAAAAACCTGAAAACAGTTAAAAGAAGACTCTAGAAGTAAAGCACTAAGTATACTAATTTTTGTTAAATTTAAAGAAGAACTTTGAAGTTTGAGAAATACAAAAAATGGTGCAGTAAAAACATCTTAAAAAATATAAGACATCAGAAAAAACTCAGAAGAAACAAGAACAGCAAAGTAAGACTTGGAGTGGACGTTAAAGAAAAGCGTAAACGGAATCGGGGAGAAAACCGCCGCCGCTCAGCGGAGAGGTTGATGTTATGCGGTCGAAAGGCCAACCGGGGATGCGATTGGGCTCTGCGGACGAAAAAGCCGAGATGAATTGGCTGCGGAGGGCGGGCGGCGCAGGGGGTGGCGAGAGCAGTGCTCCGGCCACTGTGAGGTGGAGGGGGCGGGGCGGGGCGACAGGCGAGTGACACGGGCTGAAGTCGTGGTCCTGGAGGAGAGGTCGGGGGTCACAGCGGGCGCTCCCGGACTTGACGTTGCGGTGTGTGGCGCGAAGGAGCGTGGGAGGGGCAGTTTGATGTGGGGGCGGTAGTGACGGGGAGGAACAAGGATGTCGAGATGTAGACTGGCTGGATACACCGAAATCAAGCAGGGGGAGAAATGTGTAGCGTGGGAGGTGGAAGAGGAGGAGAAGATCGAGGAGAGGAAGTTTGGTTGGAGATGATGGGACGGAAAGGGAAGAGCCGGATTTGGGCGGGGTGGAATGGGACGGGTTGGAATGGGACTGGTCGGGTCGGGATTGGCTGAAACTGTTTGGAATAGGAAAGGATTATTTGATTGGAAATTAGGAATGGAGGAGAATTGTATTGAATTTGAAAAAAGGACTGGGTTAGAAATGGTTGGGATGTAACGGGATGGATGTGATTGGGAAGGGACGGGGTTGGGACTGGATAGGAGAGATGGATTGGATCAGAAAAACGCGGGATAGATCGGAAGGGATGGAAAATATTGGATAATGAGCTATGTTACAGGACGGGGAGGACGAGACGGGAGGAGACCGGGTCGTGTGGTGGTGGCTACGAAGGAGAGGCAGCACTGGGTGAAGCGCTAGGAGACGTCGAGGCTATGAGGCGCAGGATTTAAAGCCGAGCGTTCCGTAATGTGTGATCGAACAACCTCCCCGTCACGAATGTTATCATTTGTAATCATATCTGGCGCATTTCAGCTCAAACTTTTACTTTTAAGCTTTTATGTTTTGCTTACAAAATGATTGCTTGATGTGTTTTCTACATTCCCTTCCTTTAAGAGGTTTTTTTGCTTTTTAAAAAAATCTTATTACTTTATTTTTAATAAATGTGTTACTGTAATGAGAATTTTTAAATTTTATAAGTCCTCTTCAATATTAGATCTACAAGATAAAAGAAAAGTATCATATTTTGCTGTATTTATCCGAATAAAGCAGTCCATTTATATCTACCAAACCTGGTTGGCTGATTTACATTATCTGACGACACATTATGTTAGATTGTCATCATTGTATGAACTTTACAATGAAATATTAGAGAAACAGTAGCCACTAAATTCTTTATTGTTATCTTGGATCGTCGTGACTATACATTAAATATCCACCTTAGTGATGACGCAAATGTGATCAAACCCTGATCACAAAACTCCAACCGATATTTATTCCTTTTAAAATTTATTTCGAATATTCTTATTTAATGTGAATAAATTACTGTAATAGACAACGGCATTATTACCACAAGGTACTGAGAACAACAGGACAATTGATGTGAATTGTTGAAACATGTGCACAATCAATCACTCGAATACATTACGGCAAAACGAACAAGTCGAACACGACAAATTATCGGGAGTTGTCACACGAGAATGACAATTGCCATTAATTTCGCAACTTCTTGACAAATGGGCACGGAGACGGATAGGCAACGCGCGGAACAATGAAATCTCAAACAGTGCGGCCTACCTCTCATTTACATCGGGGAACAACGCGTGCGCGCGCGGCAGTCGGTCGCACAGCCGGGGCGGCCATCCTGCCGCTTGTGATGCAACAGAGCGGTGTTTTCCGCCTGCGATATGGGGGCCGGTGCATTCCCTTTGCCAACGGACGCGCGGTTTCCGGGAGGGAGCTGCGGAGCTCGGCGGACACCAGGCGAGGCGGGGGCGGCGCCTCGGAGGAGGGCCGGCGTGGAACAGCGCGGGGGCATAATGCGAGGGAAACGGGCGGTGATGGTGGGGCAGCGTGGGCGGCGTGGCCGGCGTGGGGCCGCGGGCGCGGGCGCGACGGATGGCGGGATGGCGGGCGGCGGAGGCGGCTGTGGCGGTGAGGGCGGCGGCGCGAGCGGCGGCGGGGTGCGGGGCGTGGACGCGGCGGGCTGTGCGCCGCAGGCGGGCGGGGGCAGCGGGGAACGGCGACAGTGATGGGGGCTCCGAAGGCAGGGGGCGGCAGGGTTAGCGAGGGAGACGGGGAAGGTGGCTGTGGCGACGGCAGAGGCGGTGAGGGCAGTAGCGGTGTCGGAGGCAACAATGGCATTGGTGGCTTTGGTTGTGACAGCAGCGGTAGCAATGATACTGATAGGGAGCAGGAGGGGGCGTCAGTCACGGACAGGGTCAGATCGGTAAGCCAGGGTAGATTGTGGGAGAGACTCGAAACAGTGACGGTGAGGACAACTGGGTGCCTAAAATGGGGACAAAAGATGGTCGAATAAATCAAAGGAAATTTTTAGAATTCTTGCAATGTATTTAAAATATTCATGTACATTTTTGCTACTGAATCATAGTTTGGTCTATCAGACTTGTTTGGATATTGTTTACACATTTCGTAAATAACTTATGACAACGCTGAATGTTAATTTATTTTGCTGTCTTATTTATAATTTGCGATGTCTTGTCGATGATAAATGTTGGCACGTTACATAGTTGACTATCACAAAGCACTGCGTTCATTGTCTGTGAAATTGTATTAAGTCCTTTCAATTAACGGAAACGTTTGGTAATTCTGTTCTATTGAGTATGTTGTGGAAAAGAAAATATTTTAAATGCTTAGTGCAAATTAACGTAAATGCTCGTTTATTCAAATTGCTGTCACTTTAAAATAATAAAGTTTGACTATAATAAGCGTTTTTAAATTTCAATTGTTTTTCACTTCGAGATCGCTGCTAATCAAATATGACCTAAGGCAAACAATGGAACAATCACTATTTCTAATTCTTTGGGTTGATATTATTATTGATGCAATATTTGAAGCTTTTTGTGTCCTTTTATTCGACCTGTAAACTTATGAAAAAATTATTGACTATGGTTTTTATTAATACTATTTGAGAATTAAAACGATCTGCAAACGTTGCTTTTCACGTTGACATGGTGCATTCTCGAAAGATGCCCTTCGGATATTAATGATAGCTTTCTGGAGAGTCAAAGGATAAAATGTTTCTCAAGAGTAGTGTTATGTTTTTATGTATAGTTTCGAAGAAAATAATTTTTGACACAATCTCTGTCAGTATATTAATTCTGTATATTAATTGCGCTATTTAGACTCTTCAACGAAGTCCAGTTTATTGAAATACATACCATTTATTAGTTGAAAATAGAGGTAATTCAGCTAATTTGTTTAATGTGTCGTTTTCGCAATTGAGTTTAGAAGGTGATCAATCATTTTAATTGCAAAAAAATATAAAAAATAGAAATTCAAAATTCATTGCCCGAATTTTTTATCATTTTGAAACAAAACGGCTTTCAAATTAACTGTAATGTGTCACACTCAGTAGCACATTGTTAAAAAATTGTCATTCCTCCATCGATTCACATCCTGTGCTTGCGCGATGGAGGAGGAGGTGGATATTAGGTGAAAAGAGACTGGGGGATGATTGATGGAAAGATGAATAAAGGAAAAATCTGTAGAGCCATCAGAACCTGCTGGGGGTGGTTTTGTAGTGTGTGCAATTCATTTTCGAAAGTTGGCTGAGAAAAGTTGGGTATCAAGTTGGAATGAAGGCAACGACAAGCAAGAACAGATTTCAATAATATTTTGTCTCAAAACCGATTCTTCCATGCTTATGAATACATACTATTATGTATATTTTTATACAATTTGTTACATATCACACTGTAATAATTTGATTTTGCTTGATCATTAATTTATTTTGAACAAACGTTCATTCTCCTCTTCCACTTTTCTGGTTATTTTGGTAATGAAATACTTTTAGAGTGTATCTTAATTAATTATTTATATCAATGTTTTACTCAATAATTTTATACATTTTATTTCTGGAAAGTAATGTAACCCTTATTTTCTTCCCTGTTTTGTTTTCATTTTATCCCATGTGTGAACAAAAATATCACTATTTACGAAGTTTTCTGGCCCCTAGTAAGAAAGCCTTGATGCTATTCTAGGAACGCTATTAGTGACTCTTTGAGAATTTCACGCTTGAAACAAACCACTGTTTCTTTTGTTATTGTTTAATATGTACTGTCATTTCTCCTTCTTAATTGCAGTAAGAATGTTAGTAACAGTTACAATAAAAATGTTTACTATTTGTAGGACACTTAATACAACCTCTCCTAGTGTCAGCTCCAATTCTTGGTCCAATCGTCAGAGAGAATACAATTGAGGTAAGTCTTTTAGCAATCCTTTATACAGTGTAGGAACGTGAAAGCAATTGCTAGTATAAATGAATGTTTTAACAAAACGTAAATTTAGATTTAATATCGATGTTCTGTTTTATACGATCGCGAATCATGATTGAACCATACAAATTTAATTGCATATCCTCAATAATTTCATATTATATACATCCTACTATTTGTTTTGGGCCAGATTTTTCTTTGACATTGACGAAATTTCGGAAGCTCTTCAAGAAGTTGAACAAGCTCGGGGCGCCATCAGCTTAACTCCCGGTAAATTCCACTCAGCCGAAGTCAGTAGATAACGTTTCAAGCCCCTCCCCGCCGTTCGCCGTCTGATGACAGGGCGCGTCTCCCGGCGCGAGAGTTGAGAAGAAGCGAGGAGCTCACTGAAGGCCTTCCGAAAAGAACCAGGCGGCAGGGGGGGTGGGGGATGGGCCGAGTGGGGTGGGCTGGGGAGGGCTGCATTGGAGTGCAAAGGCGCGGGTTCCGAAGTTAAGCAGTTCTTCTTCAACCCGGCAGCATGCGATGTCAGAAGGCCACGCAGGCGGCGGAGCGCTCACTGGCCGAAATGGGCAAAACAAGCGCGTAATCAAAAATGCACCGGTAGTGGATTTTTTTGTATAATCCTGTACTATTGTGTTGAAATAACATAACCCAGCAGAGAAACAAAAAAGTTACTTTTAACGGCCGGCGTTTTTTACAGATTTAACACTCTACCATCCGTTAAGAACAATTGAAACAAATGAGTTATAGCTAACGATGGCGTATACGTACTCCTACTTCATGAAACGGCTTTTTTACTTAAAGTATTTTATTCTTTCAAGAAAGTAGAATACCGAAAAGTATTGAACGACACATGTTCGATATCACAAATTGATGACTTGATTGTTTATGAACCTGAGCTAACGCCTTGTTTTACAAACTTCAACTGCTGTGCTTGTTGCTGTAAAATAGCTTATTGACGTTAATATCTACAGCAGATGGAGAAATAAGGCTGAGGACGCGATCCTAACATTTTTTAAGGATCACAGAATCCTGGAAATCAACTGAGCAAAAATGGACTTAAGTACAGAGCAGGTCACGGTGAAAAATCAAATAAAGTCATAAAACGTCTGAAAAGTTCACCTTACAATCGCTGTCTAGTAACCAAGTTTTAAAGGAACTTTATTAATATGAAAGTACCCTGAGTGGTATGCAATTTGCCATACATACGCGTTGAAGGCATTGCCGTATCAGGCGCATGAAACTACATTTCTGACTTGAAATTGGCTTTGCAGGTTCCTCATACTTCTGAACCAAACAAAGCATGGTACCAATGCTTGATTATTTCCATTACTGCAGTCCTATGTTTTGTTTTTGCCTTCATAACCACATTGACAAAGTGCACTTATGGATGCAGAGAGTGCACAAAGGATTCAGTACTACTACATTCTTGGTATCGAACTGCGCGGTTATCGCTAGCCATTTACAACATACTTCTTGCATTTTTTAACGATCTTGTGTGTAGAAGAACTCTTTACAAGTCACATGATTTGCGTGTAACTGAAACTAGGGGTGATACTAAGTGGCACATATTTTCTTGCCCTAATCAGTGTGCTAATTTCTTTAGTCTACAATTACCCGCCCTCTTCCCAGTTACTACATATTGGCACCTAAAAGATATTTATTCTTATTTTCTTAAATAGGGATAGGCTGTTTGACGGAAAGATTGACTGATACTTTCTCGTAAACCAATTTTTAATTTTCACAATATCAAGAATCCGTAAAATATTGATTCGTACTACACAATGTATGAGAGGAAGAAATATATTACATATTGGAAGACAAATTACCTGATTTTTGAAATGCGAGGACCTATAAGAAATTTTCTGCCGACAAATTACATTTTTCGCTGCAACATTACAATACTTTCTCTATGCTACGTAGGCAGTACGCGAGAAAGTAAATATGCGGGCCAGGTGTTTCTTTCGGCGCTGTTGCGACCCA
The DNA here is from genome assembly GCA_017312745.1 of Gryllus bimaculatus. Taxonomy (NCBI): domain Eukaryota; kingdom Metazoa; phylum Arthropoda; class Insecta; order Orthoptera; family Gryllidae; genus Gryllus; species Gryllus bimaculatus. The sequence continues at coordinate 1,053,205 of BOPP01000117.1, forward strand.
CTGTGCGTCGCGGGGCGCGGATGGTAATCGAAGCGGCGACCCGTTTCGCAGCGCGGCTCTGCG
>BOPP01000117.1:1053353-1111447 GCA_017312745.1 Gryllus bimaculatus
GCCGCCGCAGCCAATTCCGGCCATTTGTCCCGCCCGGGATACAGATTGCACGCGATGCACGCGGATGGGATGCACGCGGATTTAGATTCGGCGTGTCGTTCATCTTTGTGCGTGGCAGCTATGACGGTCGCTCGGCTCTTTCACTCGCGGTGTTCAATATTCAACGTTTCACATTTCCCTTGGAATCTGAGTGCGTTGCTTTAAACCGTTAGTAAAGGAATATCACTCATATATCTTTCTCAGTTTGAATTCACTCCTATCTTCTTTCACTTCCCTACTTACGTACGGTATACAAATATTAAACTAAAACATAATTTCTCAGGGGGATTATTTTTATGTAATGATCGATAATTTAATTGAAAATGTAGGTGTCACAAATTATGTAGGTGGGATTATATGAATTATGGGAAGAAACTGAATTGAAATCTTATATAATATTTTCGTTCGTAAGGCGTAAAGACATCAATACTGAGTTTTCGGAGTTATTAACCAAACAAGATTGTATTTCAAGCAATTAAAAGATTAGACACAAAATTAACATTACTTTACTGTTGTAATAAATACAAATTATTAAGATTGCATTTACCACATCATTAAACACTCCATAGATTTAATCTCTTATAATCAACTTTTCATGTTTGAAAAATTTTTCAGAACACTGTTGTGACAAAAACTAGCGACTCAAGCTTAACTTCTTTTTATTAACATTATTTATTACTGTTAATTTTGGACGGTTTACGGATACAAATGTAGGAAATTCTCGTCGTAAAATCCGTTAAAAATTTTATCTTCCTGCTCCCCAAGCATTTTGTAGGCTTTTGTACTGTCCGTTGTAACTCCGTTAACAGGGCTTTTACTCATCTGTGCATCATTCCGCAGCATTCTTTTGATATGAAATGTAATAAAAATTATTAGTAACTAGCGGTGTATTGGGTTGGGGAAATCTCTTTGTGGTTTTTAATTTCATAATATCTTTCTCCATAAACATTGAGTTGTAGCCGCAGAGCCACCGGAAATGGGCAGATGAAAGCGGCTGCTTTTCAGGCCAGAATCCTTTGGGGCTTGGATTATCTCGTCATTTTTCACTTTTATCACTTTGTGGCCATTTACCGCTAGTTTGAAAACTTAACGCATTTCTTTAGGTAAATAGTTTTGTAAAAAACTACAAATTAGTCGGAATCGTTTATTCTATCAAATTAGGTACAAGGCTTACTTACTTTAACAGTTTTTTTCACCCTTTGAGAATGTTTTTAAAAACAAGTGGTATTGCGGGAGTTCACCATTATGATAGTGTCTAGTATTTATTACTAAAATTTGTAAATGTTTGTTAATGTGTCGTGAATTTTGAGAGCCTCAACAAATATATTGAAATGATTTTACAAACTAAACAAGTGAATTTTCATAATGCAATACTAATGATGGTAGCGATTATTGTTAATCATATAATTGGACCTTATATTATTGGTATTTATATAATTGCATATTATATTATTGGTACCTTTACGTTATATTTTATATATAAGGTCAAAATTGTTGAAATTGAAACGCCAGCTGCATAAATACTTTATTTTAAATAGAAGAAATGTCCTTAAATTTAAATGCAGTCATTTTAAAAGAAAAGGTTAAAGAAAGGAGTTTGTTATTGACGGGAAATAAAGACTGGTGAAGTGCATTTAAAAGAATGTCATACATACATTAAATTATGTAATTATGAAATGAAAAATTGAGGATCTTACAAAACCAAGATTTTAATTTGTGCATATCTGAAAAGATTTCAACATTTGTTGCACAATGAAATTAGGTATTTTGTGCATTCCACACCTTGAAGATATAGAATTCTTAAATTTAAAGCGTATTTGACCAATCTTAGCTACACACCAACTGAGTCATTTTTCTAATTAAATAATAAAAATATTAATTAACATATATATGGATATGTATTTATATATCTTGATTTGTTTACTTTTGAAAACTCGCTTTACAATCATATTACTAAATTGTCCTGAGAACCGTATTTCACGTACACGTTTTTAACTAGTTCTTCAGAAATATAAATTCTTTGTTTGAAACGAGCTTATATACCATGAAACTTGAATGTACCAGTTGTTCACTACGTATTAAATAAACTTTCTAGATATATTTCCTAGATCTAGACAAATTAAGAGTCTCTGTCATATTACATTTCGGAAGATTGTTTATTTTTCTTATCTTTCCTAATTGATTATTCATAGTAGAATAACTATATTTCCAATAGTATTTCCAATCGTTTTTGCCTTTCATGATCATCTTTTGTTTCAACAAATCCGTACTGAAGGATTTAAGGATCTCTTGCGATGGTCAATATCCAGTTAATTTATTGAATTCAAATTACTCGCAGCACCGAAAATGAAACCTGAAAATTCTGAGAAGATATTAAATTCTGTCTCAGAGCAAAAATCTCTCACTCTCTCTATTGAAGGGGATATTTCAGAACACTCTCAGAAAAAAAAGAAACGGGGAGAAAAAACCTTCAATGTTGGAAGACAACAAGAGGAGGATAAATAAAAGAAGAAAAAAACTCATCTGAAGAGAAGCGCCCTTTTTTCTCTCGGGGAGGGAGTGGACAGGACACCAAATGCAGTTTCGTGTGATCTCCTCCGCTTGGAGGCTTACCGCTCAGATGCTCCAAAGGACCCGTTCAAAACAAGATACGGGGCGAACTACGTTTGTGTTTTAAAACTCGTTTTTTACAGTACTTCACGTTATGCATTTTTTGTAGTGCTAATTGACCACACACGTGAAAAGTAGATGATTTCGTTTTAGCTTTTATTTTTTATTGGACTGTATATGATGGGACATTTCATCCCAACACGTCGTAAAAATTATCAAATGAAGCATTAATTGTACTAATAAAAATTTATTACGAAATAAAGAATACGAAGGGAATGTTTTGTCTTTGCAAATTGACCAGAAACAACATACTATGATTTTGTTTTAATCCACAACGTGTACTGCAAATTGCAGTATATTTTTTCCATTACTCCATATTTGCTACACATACCGATCAAGTCTTACTTATAGTAAAATTTTCATTATCACGTTTATTTGTTACTTAATCAGCGTTACATGAGCGAGATTTAACAATACAGACACACGTCCAAATAGCCAGTGAAAGTCAAGTACACTGGGAAGCCCTTTGTGTTTATCTTTATAAACACTACAGAAAAATTGTTTACTATACTTAGAAGTTTTCTCAAAAGTGCTGATCTTAAATTCTTGAATGTGAATATAGATACTAAAAACTTCATTTTTATCAATTTATAGCTACTAAATAAGGAGTGTTGCTATTTTTCACGATTTTCTCTCAAAATTATAAAATCGCTGTTAGGCGAAAATTTGGGGAAATTCCAAATGAGTTACCTGCACTTCTTCCAAACAAATTTTGAGCAAAACCCTCATCTCTGGTACTAGATGAGAATATAAAATGGATTAAGAGCACTTTGATTTTAAATTAAATACGTCCTGTACTTGTAAGCTAAGCAAAAGCATATTTTTGCATCGCGAAATAGAGGAGTATTTTCGTGACACATTTGCTTTGAATGTTGATAGAATAGAAGTAAATATGACATTCTGAGAACAACACATCAAATAACACAGTCTAAAATATTTGATGAAAAGATTAATATCAATAATGAATGTATTATGCAGTCCAGTATTATTAGCAGTCTTCATCAACCGACATCTAGTTTTAAAAGTAATACATATTTTTTACAAGACAAGTAAAGACATACATACTGTATGTATATAATTATTTCATATTATTATTACATAATTCATATTTCAGATATTTGAAGCTATAACTGAATTGAAAAAATAAGTCAAATACTCTTAAAATAATATTTATTATTCTTTCAAAATGATTTCAACCCTGGCACCGTTTCTCGTTAGTTCCACTTGTAAAAGAGAGACTACAGGAAGATATCTGACATAATTCCATGAACGATAACTTCATTTCGTTGCCAGAGAAGAAAAGAGAAGATAAAAACATATGTGACATTAGCAGTTTTCCATGTACTACTTTGTGAGCGATCATAAAAGAAAATAATTGAAGAGCAAGTGGATCTCCCCAGCATGGGCGATAATACAAAAATCATGTGAAGAAATTAAGTTAGTACCAAAGTACTCGTAGTATCTGGTTTATACATCTAATAGAATCTAAAATATTCCTTTGTGATAAAAAAAGTCAAAGAACGCAGACTATTGTACCTCGAAGAATACTCATGGATTCGTGAATTCGATGTTCCACATTACTGGACCTCGGTCGATGATAAAAGTGAGACTTGCGTTATTATTCAGTCGCTGTAAACATTCACATATTCCGTCCTGTTTGAACAAAGGATTTTTAAAAACGCAATCCGTTTACAAGATCCTGAAAAAGTAAAATTTCCTTCTCAGAGTTTACATCCCTGCTCGACTATTTATCGCTGCCTTATCTATTAGATATCAGGTAGTGTTTAGGGCAATGAACGTATTTACTAATTTTATTGTTTTATATTCGAGCTTGTGCTTGTACTTAAGAAGAGCTTACTTGTAATAGAAAGAGCCAAACTCCGATTTGTTAATATTAATGATGAATTTAATGTTGGATAAGTGATGCACAGTAACGGAGAATAAGGATAACCACCAAAACCACTTCAAAATCACTTCAAAACCACTTCAAAACAATCCGCTTCGAGTGCCACAAATTCTACCCGTGGTGATCGAGATTGGAATTCCAGTAAGGAGATGCAAAGCGAAGTGTTGAGCTCGAAGCTACGTATAACTCTCATGGTGAGGTGTGGGGGCGTTTCCTGTGCGACGCAATAATAAACACACGCACACACGTCACAGTAGGCGTAGGTGGAGCGAGTTAAGAGAGATTCGGTGGGCCAAGGTGGATTAGGGGAGGTTGGAGTTCATCGGAGCAGAGAGATGAGCGGGCGGGTAGAGGCGAGGAAGGTTCGAGCGAGATGAAGTGAGACGGGGTGTGGAGAGACGTAGCGGAGTGGGATTAGGTGGCGTGGAGCGTGTCTGGGGGGAGCAAATCCGCGACACACAGCGGGATATACTGAAACGGGGCGAAACGGGCTATGAGCGGGTAGGGCAACATTGTAAAGGTGGTGTGGTAGGACGATGTGTGGCGGGACAGGGAGAGGCGGGGAAGGGAAGTAGGGGATGACAAGACGGGGCGGGAGAGTGCCGGGGAAGGCGGAGGCGAGGTGGGATGGTATGATGTGGAAGGTGGGACGGATATAGCGGAATGGGAAGGCGGGGTGAGGATGGTAAGGCGGGATAGACCCGTGGTGTTAAAGTCAGGTGGTGGAAAGGGGCGGAACGGGGAGTTTGGGGGTGGGAAAGGCAGGGCGGGAAAGGCGGGCGGGACAAGGCGGGGCGGGAAAAGTGTAGTGGGACAAGGCGTGCGAGACGGTCCGTGGCCGAAGTTGGGGCGTGCGAAACGCGGCGGGGAAGGCGCGGCGAGGCGGGGTGAGCGGGTGAGGCGGGGCGAAACCGGAGGCACGCCGAAGCGAAGCGGGGCGACGCGGACCGAAGCCGGGCCCGGGCCGGGCGGAGCGGGGCGGGCGGGACGCGGTAGAACACTTGACGTTCGGCGGCTGGGGCCGCAACCGCAGGAGCTTAACTACAACTAAGTTGGAGGCGCGCGAACGCTAACCGGCGCGGCTGCGCACGGATTAGGCCTTGGCAGCGAGCCAGCATTCTGCCCCTCCTCCCACGCCTGCGCTGAAAGACCCCGCCTCCGCCTCCTGTGTGATCTTAGCTACTGAACCCACTGCCATGTGTTTCAGCGAAGATAACGCGAATGTGCAACTTTCAACTGCAACTGGTTTATTCGCAATTCTAGCAGGCTGTGGTGGGTTTGCTGCTAATAGTAAAAAGAAGAAGAAGAATGATAAGATGGCTATATTCTTTCATTAAATTATACGAATTAATAATGATTAAATGGCTAAAAATTATATTTATATTGAAATTGCAAAATATGTTACAGTATCGATGTGTGGGTGTAATGCTTGAAATAAACCAAGATCATTCCTTATTAACAACTGGTACTAGCGAATTACAAAATACAAACTTGTTGAGCATTATAGCTGAGAGTGTGTTTGCAATTGTAATTTATTATATTTCATTAATCTTGTATTGATGAATGAATACCTTCTCTTTCTCGAAACAGTATCCTCTTGCGTTAGAAAAATACTTCTAATATGCCTTGAAAAAAGAGATATTAAGTTTAGCTAATATCAAAGTTACTGAACGCCCTTTTTTATTTCAGTCTTCTTAATCTGAAGTAGTTTTGTCATTTGCAGAAAAGCACAGTAATAATTATTATCTGTAAGGAAGAGAAAGATAGAGAATTAGAAATAAAATATAAAAAATAGCAAAGTAAGGCATGTTCTGAAAATATTCCTTTGATTTCCGTCTTACTTCACGAACAATATGACCAGAAAATTCGAGTTAGTTGACCAGAAAAGTTGTGCGTGTTCAAGCTGAAACTGGAGTTAAGGTGGACGTCAGAGTGCTTAGACGGGGCTAGGAGGGTCTCTGGAGAAAGTCCCGAACCAGTGTTGCCAAATATTTCGATATAAATAGTCCAAGTCCGTCAACAGTATTTGTCGAAATTACTATCTCTCACCCAATAAACCAAACAAAATATCTGTATATCAAAAACCAGTAACAAAAAAGCATTAAACTACAAAACATATAGAATTTATTGTCACAGAATTAAAAATTGTGAAGAAAAATCGACCATCTGGACTGTGAATGCAAACATCGAACTGAAGTAATCCGTCACAACCAGGTAAGATACTCGTGAAATAAAATATACGGGGATTTCCCAACAGGTGGTGACAAGTGAAATTTATAATTGATGCAAAAATGGGATATTCCATATTCGTTCCCGGCAGTATGAACTTCAGTCGATAATTATAATTGATAATAGTATTTAAATCTGTATTTAAATGAAAACTAATTGAAGTAATCTTAAAAACTGCATCACACATTCATTTTCCTTCCCCGAAGGAAGCAATCCACTCCTGAATCTAGGGGAAACTCTCGTAATTTGGCACCACTGTCGACCCCCGGAGTACGGCCGAGGGGCGCGTTCCACGGAGCGCGGCCACAGGCACGCGGGGACAAGATTGCGGCACCCCCGCATGGGGCGCTGCCGTCGCCTCTCACCCACCCTCACCCCGGTCCTTCCCCCGCTGCCCGTCGCGCGGGCGGTCTTTCGTGGGCACCCAAGCGGAAAGCAAGCGGCGGGCCCTGGGAGGGGGAGGCTGGTGGAGGGGTAGCGGTGGGAATGAGAGTGGGGNGGGGGGGGGGGTCGCTGCCTTCGAAGGCGCTGCGACGGTCAACCGCTCTGACGCCCTGGTGCGCACACATCCCGTCTCTGTTCGGGGACCCCGACGAGCAAAAATGCCCTTAATCGGCATTCCAGCTGTGAAAATTGGACCTCCACGAGTCGTGAGACTCCCTCGCAATGGTTCATAACTTCCTCTACGTTCCGCTTGATCTGCTTAAATCGCTTTATCAGGATCTACCATGATAGTTAAGGGTGTTGGAACACTATGCAGGGGAGGGCATCGACCTTGTATTGTGTCTAAGGCATGATTGTGGTGAGGAATGCAATGAAAGAATGCCAGTTAAGCTAGCCTGCCATTCTATTACCTACATCCACTCATCATTTGTCACAAATATAACATCAAATCTCAATGATGCACCGCGAACATAAACATGGCTGATCAGATGAGGATAATAATTTGAAAAACATTCACTGATTCTCACTTAAACGTAAGTAAAAAAAAGATTTTTATTACAGTTGGCAAGGATACCAATAAAGGTCCCAGGCTTTTGCGATGTACTTGGTTCATCACAGCTACGGCGTTCCGATTCCGATTCGAAAGGAATTGAGCAGAAAGCCATGAATGCATTACTTCCTTACCTGTTTGTGGAAGGAAAGTCTTTGGCCTCCTAACTCGCTTTAAGATATTCAAAGTTTGCCAACAGTCACCCACTGGTTATGCAAAATCAGAGTACAGAATTGTTCAACATGGGGATCACTAGTGAATGAGCATAAATATCTTGCTTTTTATTTTTTATATTATGTATTTATTTGTTTGTATTATGTATAAAACACCGTACTTTTTTCTCATCCTGCATGCATATTTCACTGCTTTTGAGTGCTTTAATTCACTAGTAGACTCTTCGCCATTGAAAACCACACACATTGTGCTAAACGTCTCTTAAGAATTTCATCTTTTGGTACACATTCAGATCACAAAATTAGGATTACGAAAGCTTGTTATTTTTTTATACAAACGGAGAGTGGTGTAGCTATGTTTTTGTCCCAACACTCAAGCAAATATTATCTGAAACTTTTCATTACCAAAGTGACCAATGTCATCTTAAGGCTGATAAGTACCTAAAGTTGTAATGTCAAACTACAGAAGACATCCACATAAGTGCAGATACTTAGTGACTTACCGCTCTTGTATACGTGGTATCTACAGTATAACAGTTATTTACATGAGAAGAATATAAAAAGTACTTGTGCTACAACAGCAGATACGTTCTCATTTTGTTTCTAAATTTACGATTTTTGAAGATTCCGCGTTCAACGACATTAAGACTCGATTCATTCTTTTAAGCATCCCTTCTTCTATTTGTGTAAAAAATGTAAAGAAAAAATTTGGAGCGGTTTGTGAAGAAAATGTTATTGTTTAATTGATTTTATTTCGCACCAAATTATTCGAAAACTGCTCATATTTTCTAAAATTTGAGCGTGAACTTATTTAAAGATCCGTCTTTTAAGGAAGAGATTTCATGTAAGAAAAAATCTCTATCTTCAATATTCTAGTTGTAGGAAGCCGCCCCCAAAAAATTGTTCGATTACAATTTTCAAAAAATCTGGAAGTAAAACGAACATGAAAGCTGTGTCATTCTCATGCACGTGCTTCCGAAGGCAAAAATTTGTTACCATTTTTGAGAAAAATTGAAAATATTTCTCAGGCTTCATGTTAAGTAGCCTTAAAAATCAAAATATCCGTTTGAAACTCCCCAATATTTGAGTACATTTAGATCGTCTGGGGAACATCAATTTAAAAAAAAAAATCATTTGAATAGTTTAGGCGCTAGCGTTGACCACAGACGGACAGACAGACGTTTCGCCGTCAATCGTCTTTTCGGTATCGAGGACCCACAAAACATAGATTATGGCTACGCCACATGCTAGTGGATTTTTTCTATCTTTAATAACAGGATTTACCACTTGTTCGTTACGAGGGCCCGGCAATAAGAGTTTGTCTGCCGAACGTGCACCGTTTTGCGGCGCAGGGTTACATAACTCTCTTCTTAGGAAGTACTTTCGTGAGAGCGAGAAAGTAAAAAGTTGTTGATTCATAACCCTGCATATGAACAGCAAATGTTTAATGGGACACGCCCTCTTCCTTGAATTCTTTCCCTCGTCAGTTGTGTGGTAAGCAGTAACGCATGGAATCCGAGAATTCAGTCAGAATGCGGAGTTTGAGAGTTGGATGAATAACACAATTGCATTTTTCAGCGAAAATTGAAACTGCTTCATTATTTTGGCATTTATACGGAGTTTCTGGGTATCTAACAAAACACATTTCTCACATTACAAGAGTCTGTATACTATTTTTGCTATTTTAGAGACATAAGTAATATAAATGACGCGATGGACGTTCGTATTCCTAAAACAATGATATTGGAACAATTGTTTGTTAATACATTTTCGCTTTATGGTTACTTACTAGACTGAAGAGACAAAGATCGCCTTTAATAGCAATGTCATTAATAATGAAGAATTATGACTTTGTTATTCGTTCTGTAAAACTTGGCCTAAACGAACAGAAATTACATAATTTAAATAATTCTACTACTGCCTCGCCTTATAACTCACAACCGAGAAAATCGTTTCCCCAACGATTGCTCTACTACGATTGTCACAAATTATGTAGAAATATAAACTCAGAAGTACAGTTCTTTTTTATAAGAGTACATGAAGTTACACCTGTCATTTTCTACATTCTGTTTAAAATCATTTAGAAACAATTTGTTTTAAAACGAAGCTCTTTAATAGTAGCTTGTTAGTCAGATGAAGTACGTCGGATGAATTACTAAGTGAAGCAACGTGCTCTTTTGTAGAAAGAGAAATGAAATAGAAATATTTATGAAATCGTTGGTCACTGATGTTGACTTTTCTTTTGAAGTCGTAGAACATACATTAAGAAAGTGCATTTAAATTCGTAGAACTTCCTTTAGGTGGAAGTAGTTGGGCAATTATACGTTCCTCGTTAATATTCCGCGAGTGACGTCTCTCTTCTGTAAAGAAGCGAAGCGCGACCTTGCGCACTTCGGGGTTAACGCATTCTCAGCTCGGCAAAACGAAACGCCGAAAGCGCACTCGGCCATCGCCCGAATGGACGCGTCCTTTCGTGCAGGCTTTCGTCTGCTGTTTTCGCAGCGTAAGTGCTTCTCTGAAAGCGGCGACATTCCGGCGGCTTTGCAATTACTTGCAAAATGTTTCATAGAACAAGGCGGTACAGTGAACGTTTGCGTGCGTGATTTGAAAAGGCCTGTTCTTATGAATATTGCATTTAGTTTCAAGGGAAGGATTACCGTTGAATTAACTATTTAAACACAGGCTACAAGTAGGCTGATTAACAACAGAACAAGAAATACTGTCGTAAAAATTCTCGAAAAAGAAACATGTCAGATATCTGAAAAGAATTCTGCAAGTGAATTCCCATTCCCATCCTGTTTGTACAAAAACGTGCAATATAGTATCAGAAATTTATAAGAAGCATCTCATTTAGTTTTGTAAATAAATTGTGGGTTAAATAAAGGAAATGGGTAAATTGTGGGTTAAATAAAGAAAATTATTTCAGAGAATGTCGTAACGTTGAGGAAATCCATTACAAAAGAATGAGCTAGTGTTGTGAATTCACAGATAAACAAAAGTGAAGAAATTCAAGTCAGAGTATGGGATATTCTTTTTCTAGTATTGTCTTGAACTATTGGTAGCGGCTCGTGAATCTAGGAATACAACACTATAAATATTAGGGTATTTTTTACTGAAGATATAATTAAAATTCAGCGTACACATTTTATTTTGTAGTTAAATTATAACGTATATTGACAAAATTTGTAATTTTTTCAAAAATGTTTTGCACAGAGCAGATAATGATGTGTTCTATGTTCTTTCTGAGAAACACAAAAGTGCACTTACAAGTCGTTCGGCTTTTTATATCCTTCCTTATTATGAGACAATAGAAACTGAAGCATCTTCCTTGTAATTTATCATAATTTGTAAACAGGGTGCTTCAGCTCTCGTTTCTAACATTTTGGGGCCTTACCCCATATGTAATGTACATGCAGTGGGACATCGATTATCCAAACATCAATCATCCGAAAGGTCAAATATTGGACTCATGTTTTCTCTGAATAATTTGTAAAAAACATAGATACCGTATACTATACGTATTTATTTTCTTTTGTAATACTGAATGTTGAGAATGATTCCCGATGAGATTGACAGTGATAAAATATTAACTAAATACTGTACTACAGTCAACCATCTGACTTCAGTGAACTTTGATAAATCCTGTACTTATTTCATAAGAAATCAGTATGTTTATTATTAGCAGAAAAACGCTTTTCACCTCCTTTAAGTGTAAGAGAATTAACGGTATATTGTAAAACAGCCGATCGTAAATATCGGAATGTTCTGGGCTGTGATGACTTTTGGAGGAAGTGTCGTTGAATTGGCGGTAATAGATTTGGAGCCAGCAGAATGTCGCAGCCGCACACAATTATCGCGGAGTCAAGGAATACCTAGATATGCAATTTCTAGATATATGGGTCGGACCACGTGGCTTTATAGCCTGGTTGCCTCAGACTCTGGAGTTGAATTTGCTGAATTTTTTTCTCAGGTTTAATGAAAGGCCACGTTTACGCTACTGAAGTCGCTGTTATTTTTTCCCACTAATCATAAATATACTTTGAAAACTTCAGACGATGAAGGGTGTCGAATTAAAGATATATTTGAAATATCCAACAGATGTAGAACATTTATAACATTGTATTGATGTAGTTATTTAAATTCATTTATATTAATTTTTAATTGATTCATTTTAAAGAGTTTTGGTGTAAAATCCTTGTTAAACAAAAGTTTAATGTTCATCGTAATACTTGATGGGCCGACATAGAAAGTAAAGTACATGAGGGTGTTTCTAATTTCTTCCCGCTCCAAATATGACGTGTTTATCCTTACGAGAAGTGTGTTTTATGTATTACCTTTATACCTGTGACGTTTGATTAGATATGTTTAGATAATAGATATCTCCCTCTTTAAAACCAATCAGCCTCAAAATTCCATCTAATCAACCACGTTTTGAATGCACGTCATTGTGCTTGGTCTAAAGGGATGCAAAAGTGTTATCAGCCCCTGAGTGAATGTTACGGTCGCTTGAAATTGCACTTAGCACCTTTCATAGTCCACGGGCGGTGGATGGCGGGAAATCCTGCAGGCTTTTCACCAGAGTTCGTCCAAATCTCTCTTACAGGCTGCTCATCTTGTTCGGTCAACAATATGATTATGAATGTGTACATTAACGCCTCTTATCTGCGTGCGTTATCGGGCTGTCACAGGCGCCGTCATCGGGAGATGAGGGTCGTCGGTGCGAACAAGAGGCAATCTCAGGCTATTCCCATTACGCGCTTGCGAGTGCAGCGATTGTCGTCACACTTCCTGGATGGTTTAGCTACTTAAGAACCGGATGGCAATTACTGCATGAAGTACCTTTTCGCGAGAAGTCGAGAAAATTCGACCTATCAGTATGAGAACATAAAAATTCCAAAATAAACATCGTAAATCTCCATTGCAGCGCGCAACGACTAGTTCAAATCCTTGACGTCAATTCCACAATTGTCCAATCTCTAAGGAACAGAAATGTTTGTGTGCATTCTTGCTACACACTCATACACAGTTACTGTAAGCACAGTATGTTTATGTTGTAAATTGAAACGCGCATAAATTTGTACATAATCGCGAAATCATACTTCTACTTACTCTCGCCTACAGTTTTATTGCCCGGCCACATTTTTCCATTGATCTTGAAACGAACAATAGCTAAGCTTTGCAATCACAGTATAATTTTGAAGATGCAAATGATTCTGGTTTATAGAATATGATGTTTTTTTGTCGTTATTTAATGCATTCTTGCCCCTGACCTTAACGACAGCTCGGGCTGAAATGATGAACACACGAGTCATAACGGTATCTTGATGCTGATTACTGAATCATTAAACAGTGAGAGTTTGTAACCTCATGCATTAATTGTCCAAAGTAAAGAAATCAAATGTATTTCTTTTTCTTGTTTATGTTAGAAGATCTGGAAATTGTGACGACCTTTATGAAAAGATGTGTTTGATATCATTAAAACCATTTCATTGACGGATTGCTAATCATTGAATATGTATATCCTGAAAATGTACAGTGAGCAGTCTGTCGTAAGTGGGGAGAACTGATCTAATGCGCTCGATCGATATTTTTAAGTAAAGTATTATCGAAATGATAGTAAAAACTTACCGGAAATACTTATACGTTGTTCATTGTGTGTCAATGTTATTTAAAGGGGAAATATACCTTGTTTTTCACAAGGTAATCAATATTTAATACCTTATCAGGAAGCTATACTGTATAAAATGCAATATTTTACTCATAATAATAAACAGGTAAAGGGATGATTCGATACTATTGATAATTTGAAAAAAGTGTGATTCTATAGTAAGTAGTTGTACCATTTACTACGACCCCTTACTAATGACTTTGTTCTCTAAACAGGGTGGTAATACTAGTTTATACAATTAGTTTATAATGTTAAGCTTTATTGCATGAGTAGATGTTTTGAAAACGAGCGACGTTAGGAGCGGCTTTTCAAATGTGAACGAATGTAATAAAGAAACATTATAAATGAGTTGCATACTATATTTTTTGTATAACAGCACATTTTCAAGAGAATCAAACTTAATTGTGCGAAACAACTTCCCTGTGACGACTCGGGTATTTGACATCGTGCCAGTAAATGGGGGTCGGCTGTTCCGTTTAGCTCTACCTCCCCAGAATTCTCCCGCTACGATTGGTTGAATTCTTAAGATGCAATCATTCGTGACATAATATCTAATACGTCATCATTTGTGCCGTAAAATGCCCAAATATGAACGATTTCTTAGAATAGAAAAGGTTCTTTTGTAATGCTAGAACCCCCCAAAAAAATACAGAGTACTATTGGTCGGAAAACTATTTGTATTTGAGCTCAGGATTCCGCATTCTCACCAGAGTCGAAGCACTTTTTGTCCTTGTGATAGGAACGCCGCTCTAATTTCATCCTGATAAAGGCACTGGTTATAGGGGGTGTTATGTTAACCTTTAAGTCAATGACGCGCTGTCTTTCTACCACCGCTGAAAAAAAATTCCACACCTAACCGACATAAGGAGGAAGTGTAATTTTCAAATTGACGAACTTTTAGCAAAGAAATAGCAGGAGGGTAGAAATTCCACACCCTTAAGGCCGGAATACTATTTGTAAAGTCCTTAGATAAAAAGCCACAAGAAATTAAAACTTCATTTGTAATATTAATGAATGAAATGTAAACGATATTTTTCATTCATTATTTTATTTAACTGAAACCGAAACGAAGTGTCTTTGAGATAAATTCATCTTGTCGCCGCTTTGCTGTTTCTTTATCATATGAGGAGATTTTTTTGAGCAATGGAGCAAATATCGGCAATGAGATGTTGGAGGATCAGCCAATTTCGAGATCGGAAATAGTGGTATCAGGTCGAGGAAGTTAGGATGCGGTCTGCAGATTTTTATTGTTCATACTCTTTCAGTATCCGCATGGAATTAATCCGAGTAACTCGCATAAACGACCTCTCGGAGCCGTTTGTCTCTAGATTTCTCATTCACCTTTGGGACGTTTACCAATCCGGTGTATGAAGATACAGTTTCATGAAGGAGTTCTTACAAAAACGCTATTGCTGCCAGGAGCCGTATTTTTAACGTTAATATTATATATATATATAATATATATATATATATATATATATATATACTATACACGAAGGGTTTGTTCTGCTTGTTACTGGAGCTATTCCTGCGAAATTGTGGACACCAGGCCTCCCAGGCCCGCCGGTTATGACGGGTGGTTCAGGAGGGAACGTACTCCCTCATATCATCGCAGCCTATATTTGTGGCGATGATAGGTTATGCTGATGATGGTAATGGAATGGAAAGGAATAATTGCACACAATCTGTCCCATTGTTTAGAATGCTGCTTCTACATTCACCTGGAGGAGACCCTAGAAAACAGTGATCAGAGCAGTCGACCGAAAAAATAGTTTCCGACTGATGCCACAACTTTACCGATGAGAACACATCAAGTACATATTTAACATGTTTCCGGAATCGAAAACTCTTCGCTGGCTGTATTGGCTAACTACTCGCAGGGATTCATGTAGCTCAGGGCATTTACTGATGTCACTACACTGCGTCTGTTCTAGGTTTCAAGTCGCGACGGTGGCAGGAGTTTCGACAATACGAGTAGCTAGATAGCTAGGTCGAATTCAGCATTCAGAAGAATTCTAGCGGTCGGCTGTTCTACTCAGTAGTTTTCCTTGGTTTATTTGACCAACGCCAGATGACGGAGCAGAACCCCCCCCCAAAAAAACGGGCCACTGACCACGCACGATCTTCCCTTTCTGTTGCTTGTCTTATCCTCATCCCTTACTTACATGTAGTACACTACCACACATGTCAGGAAACCAATCGGGAACCTGGAGCTTGTCACAGCTACTTCCTGTGGCATAACATGCTCTACAATTACGAGACTAATGACCTTAGCAGTTGACGTGACTAAAAAACGAAATAATCAATCTAACCATTCGCCCTGCAATGTGCTCCGAGGACCCACTGCAAAGTGCTCTCCAAGATGTCGCGTATTGTGCGGCGGGTGGCCGGGCGCGAAGGCGGCAGAGCGCGTGGCGGGGAGGCCGATACGAACAATTAGCGCCGGCACATTAATCAGAGCGCCTTCACTGCCAGCGCCGTCCTCCCTCCTCCTCCTCCTCCTCTTTCCCCTCCTTGCTCCCCTCCGCAGCTCCTTCCCATCCCCCTCTCTCGTCCCGCGCTCTTCGCGCCAGTGGTGCAGTTACAACGGGGCGATCTAAAAGACTGTCGCCGAAGAAGAAGTAACCACCTTGCTCTTTGGTTCGAATCTCAGTTCTTCGGTTTAAATACCAGAGTCTTGTTAACCTATTACAATCCACCCTGAATGATATGCCCTGAACACACAGCAGAGCTAAAAAAATCGTATCACCTTTCTCAGCGTTCTGAAATATGCAATATTCTAAAATTCTATAATTCTAAAAATACACCAATTGATTTGCAAAAATTCAGCGAGT
Organism: Gryllus bimaculatus; assembly: GCA_017312745.1. NCBI lineage: Eukaryota > Metazoa > Arthropoda > Insecta > Orthoptera > Gryllidae > Gryllus > Gryllus bimaculatus. The sequence goes on from BOPP01000117.1 coordinate 1,069,867, forward strand.
TATGAAGGTAATGGAGTCAGAAACATCATATAATCGACATAAAATATATGAATACCAATTTATATTAATAATTATTTAAAATGTTTGAGAGAAGATTGGATTAGAAAATATATAATTCCCATTTTCTTTAGTGATGCGTTTTTTGAGCACTACTGTACAAGTAAAACCCACTAAAGTACACCGACTGACTTTAGCTTAGAGCCCGCGTTGCGATTCTCTCTGCAGCGATTCTGACTGAGAGGTACTAGGGTTCGAGTCCTGACGGTGCTGAAGTTTCGACGAATTCGATGTACGTAGTAGACGAATTCAGCCGCCAACTTGGAGGGGACTTCTAGTGGCCGGCTGGCCTGATCGATTGTTGTCCGTAGTTTCTCTGATGAGTACCAGACGAATGCCGAAGGCGAATATATTAACAAACGGTTCACGCACTGCGTGCAATCATTCCTTACTCTTCCTTGTCCTAACCTCACCCCTTACCCACTCTACACTTACATGCACTACACTACCACGCATGCAGGGAGAGTAGTTGCGAACTTAGAGCTTGACCGAATTGGGGCAGTGCCCCGGTAGGGAAGATACCTGGAGGAAGAAATCCCCACCAGCCGGTGTAAACCTTTGCACCTGGTTTCACCATCCAGCAGGGAAGAAATCACCACCATCTCCCGGGATAAAACATTCACTACACAAATGGGAATAATCGCCATAGTATTTGAAACATCAATCATCATTCAATTAGTCAGCCAGTCAGTGAGACGCCAAATTACATCAATATATTTTACAAGGTAGAAAAAAACGCTGATTTTCCAAAATGGAAATATAGTTCACCCAAAGAAAAGAACTTCAGCGCTTTCACAAATCAAAAGAATAAAACAACTTGTAAACCAACGATATCAAACGCTAATTTATTTACTTATTTTAAATGAATTTCAACGTTATTTAGCCACACGGGGCTGGCATTTCTTCTCAGCAGACATTTACAACTGACCTTACAAGCCAGATCTCAAAATTCAGAACGCAAGATATTGATTTAACAGAGATCGCTAAAGCATTGTAAATGTCACACGCAAATGCGATGCCGTTGAGTGCACGCGATGGGCAGAAAAATTAATTCGGGAGTAAATGAGTTAATCGGATCATTCTATTGGACCTGGTGCGGTTTCAACAAGTTAAGCGATTGGGTCGGTTGTGAAAGGTTTGGAAAGCTCTAGTGCTGAACTCACAGTTGACACAAGGAATTAGGGCTGCTAATGCAATAAGTGATTACCTATAAGGGGCTGTATTTCATAGACGCCTCTTATTAATGCAGAATGAATTATTTTATTTCGTACGGGCTTGAATGTGAGGTTGCACAAGTTTTACACTAAACTAATAATGAAAAAGTATAATTGCAATGATATGGATTGTTTAGGTACCTATTTAGCAATGGTTTATGGTTGTTTTGTAACATGTATCTATAGTCATTTAGTATATAATTAATTTTGTGTTCTAATTAAGATGACATGGAAGCCTTATCTAAACAATTACGATAAAACACACACACACACACACACACACACACATATATATATATATATATATATATATATATATATATATATGTCGGTCCGGCACTTAATGCAAATTCGTTTCAGGAACGCACTATCAAAATAACTATTTTCATAATGATTAGTTTGTCAGACTTGCGTTTTGTTCTAAATAGAATATGAGATTTGCATGTTAATTTTATTATTTGTTAGAGTATGACTACAGTATGTACAGACGTTCTACAGTTCGAGTTTAAGTAGTAGGTAAGTCAATAATTCATTACCCTAAATTCAACAATTGCAGGTAAAAATTTCTCTCAGATCAGAAAATATATGGCAGGTTTGAACTTCAGATGAAACGCACAAAACTTATTCAACTTGTCAGTTCTTACTAAACAAAGCTTTTCAATGGCAATTCAAACATCAATGAATGCATTCACACGCGAGTATACCTGGCTTTAAAACAGTGAATAAATTGTTATTTATGTACCTAGCTTGTAGGAAGCTAAAAAAATATAATTTTGTATGTACAAAAATCCTTTTGAATTCCTTTGTGCGTTCAAAACAACGCTATTGAGTAATCTAAACAGTAATGAATAAATAAGCACATAAGTAACGTTTTTCAAGAAATATTTGATTATATCGTTTTTTATACATCGACTAGCTTGTTGAAAGGTAAAAAAGAGAATAACCCTAAGAGGAATTACAGGTTAGAAAATCTTATACGCAATAAAACACTAATTGGCTTTATCCTCTTAAGTTACCTGTCTGTTTTGTTTTAATACACGAAGAATGACGTTAATGGAATAGCTCGTCATTCACATTAAACCTTTACTTTGAAGATAAATTTCGCATCAAAATTCCAAAGCACGAAGTGAATTTAAAGGGAATGTTATGTAATTAGGTGCTTCCCTGTCGTGTGCTTCTTCTCGCTTTCCGTAGAGTCTTTCAGAAAATGAGAGTTCGTACTCATGAATGAAGCTCGTGGAATTCTGGTTAACCTTACAATAATCGCTTAATAATGCCCACAGTCACGCATAACAACAAAATGGAAATGTCTCGTAGAACTAATGTAACGAAAAATAAAAGTTATAATACTGTAGTACATGTGAACTCAGAAAAAACTTAAACGTTATGTGTTTATAATGAAAAAATGCCTGGCACGTCCTTAGTAGAAGTAAGCGTTACGATAAGAGATTAGCATAAAAGGAACTGCTTCTTGAAGTGAGCTAACATTTTCTGGCAAAAGTAATTCTTTCTTCTTCAGGATATTTTCTTTCAAATTTCACCCTTTATTGCAGGGAAATAATTATAATATAAGCAAGGCGTATAAAGAAGTACTCCAATAAACAAAAAAGGTATTTTACGCTTTCTACCTACAACTTTCTTTCAGAGGTGTTGCCAATAAAAGGGTAAGCGAATACATTACAAAGCATTAAAATCTTGAACACAGAAAAGTTTTTACCCAATTAATGCTCCATATACTTTTGTGTGCATACCGCTCGCCTTCTGTCATCGCGGCCCTAATAGCAGTCTTTGTTATTGCTCACTGGTAACATGTTTTTTAACATATAATGCAAGTCAATAGTGCAATGTAGTGCAATCCATTGTTATATTGCTAAATTATACTACTAGGGCGCTCGAAACCTCAACCGCTTATTATATAAGCATTTCTTGTAGACACAGTAGCAAAACAATTAGACCTTACCTGCATATGCACCGTCAACTTCGGTACGGACCATCCACCGTGTGATTTACATTGGCCTGTCACTCCGACTTAACCACATGCATATAGCAGCTAAACACGATTTTAGGTGAATATTCTAACGCAAGTCATGAATACACCCTCTCAGGAATGGACAATTATTTTACTGATCTCTGCTACAACGACATCTAGCATTCAGAAACAGCAAAACTTGCTTATACTACGTTTCAGTTACGATGTCTCCGTCCATGAAAAAACAAAATTTAAAAGCAAAATTTAAAAATTTAAACAAATAAAAGTTTTAAATTTGTAACATTACCAAAATCCCCATTTGGGGGTGACGGTAATTAATGGGTTAGCGCAACTCGGCCGAGTGAGCCCTCATCTAAGGAGACGGAGCATAACTATGCCCCTAAACGTCCTGGCCTCTCCCGTTCAACTCCGTGTACCGTGTTCTCCCGCTCTAGGCTGCAAATTACCCGCCCCCTGAATTTCACCGGAGTTTGTCTTCGTCGGATTCTCTCGGAGGTCTTTGCTGGCGGAGTCCTGGGCCTCAGATAACACCGAGCAATTACCACGCGCTGTTCGCATTCAGCGGCTGCGGGTTTGCGTCTCCTGAGCCGCGAAATCGGGCCGAGGATTTGCCTAATTTCCAAGGCGCCGAATAGTTCTCGAGTGCTGACCCGCTCGCCCAACTCTCCCTTCGCGCCGACGGACAACGGTCAGTTCGGCGTAAGCCACTCGCTGGTTTACATCAGGGTTGCGGAAGCCCGCTTAACAATGTTGAAGTATCGCCGGTGTTGATATTTGCTTTTCCCTAGCGATACAATATTGCGTCGCACGGCAAATGTTAGTGCGTAAATATTCGCAACTTTCAATAGCCGCCGACCGTGTCGCAGCACGGCAGTTTCAGGTCATCTAGTAAGCCGAGGGTAGTTTTGATGAAATCCGGTGAGCGTGGGTGTTTTCATTGGATGTGTCACTTGTGGTACGAAGGCAAATCAAAACCTTTGTATTATCCTAACTCATTTGCATTGCTGTGAGCAGAAGAAGATAGATGAACATGAAATAAATTTAAACAGCCCAAGAACACGCAGCAGTATTATTATGAAATAAGTGTAACATGCAACTTCATATTCTTTTTAATGAAAATATATTTTAATGTAATAAGATAATTCATTTTATATCTGATTTATCTTGCTAGTAGGAATGTGTGTATATATACACGTGTACATCACTTTTGAATGTTTACGTACTTTGAAAGATTTCTGTGAATTGTATTTATTTTAAATAATTGTGATAATAAAAAGTGAGAATTTAAAATAGAACGAATGAAATGATGTCACATATGCATATAAATCCTTATGTTTAATTTGTTTGAAATTTTGCTCGTAGAACTACCATGTTGAGTACTTCAGAGAAAAAAAAAGACAAGTGCAGTATTGCCTGAAGTCAACGCCTTCGTTTAAATTTATTACATTACTTTACTAAAGTATTCTCTATAGCGCCTGTATATAAACATTCCTTCACAAACCAATTAGGAGGGAAAATGAACTGCATCACTCTTCCCCAAGACGCGCTGCTTGGGGGAAGCTCCAACGACGCATTGATTGCCCCCACTCCTCCTCTCTTTTTCCTTCGGCTCGTCCTCCGCGCGCCCTGACTCCCAGCGCCAAGGAGCGGCGGCCCCAGAAGCGCAGGCCGCACGACGCGTTTGCGTTGTCAACAGCGCGATCCTCAGCGTCACGCCCCCCCCACAACAATGCCGGCGCGCCTCCCATTGGCGCCCACCCCGACGCCACTGCCGCCAACCACCACACGTCGCGTTGGTTAATTGATTGCTTTCCCGGATACTTCAACTGCTACGGTCATTGTGCTGTAGAGTAGTCAATGTGTTTTTTTCTGAGATGGAGTGGTCGTGTTCCTCCCCCATTAGATGGGGAGATCCGGGAACGACCCATACGTCAATTTACGAGAAATCCCCCTCCCCCTCAGGGAAACAGTCCAGCCGTGTAAGAGTGCGCAAGGGTACAAAACAAGCTTAAAGAACGAAATATTACGCGTGATTCGTGTCTTGTTTCTTAGCCCAGGCATCCGCCTGGTATTGATCGGCGACGCGATGAAAACCTATCGATCAGTGCGCTCGCCCACGAGAAGTCTCCTCCACACAGCGGATGATTGCGACCTATCTAGCGTCTGTCCAAACTCGGCTTCCGTCAGAACTCGAAATCGAGGATCGCCGATCGGAACCGCTGCGTAGAGAACTGCAAGGAGGCAACGGCTCTGAGGTAAACTCAGCTGGCGCCGCGCTGATGGTGTCGCTGCGGTTGCCTTCACCATCAACTCCTACTCATCTCCCTCGCTCCCTTGACGCCAAGAGGGCGGCACGCCTTCCTCGACACACGCAGCCATCGACCCTTTTTCTCGTCTCTGCTGCCGCATTCTGGCTGACGGCTCTGGAACCCGATCAGGCGCCCCTTTCCGTGTTTAAGACCGCTCTAGGATGGGCGACGCATTTACCCTCTCATTCATTGAATGAACGCTAGATGTTTGAGAGTTCTCGTATTTCAACCGTCTGACTCTTGATGTCCGCTTCGTCGTACTCTCCCCCGCCAACGGCCCCTTCAGTCTGTCTCACTACGAACTCCTCCTCCCCCACCCCGACACTTTGCTGGAACGCTATCGCTTTCACTGTTCCTACGGACGCTGCTGCGTTCCAAGCCTTCATGAATTGTGTTTGAAACCTACACTTTAAATCTCTCCTCTCGTCTTCATCGATAGCGTACTTTTCTTGTCACCACAAGCGTTCTGTCACACTCGATGTTGATCCTTTTTGTCTGTTTTCTCAGTGGAGTCTGTTATCCTGTGTGTCTAGTCTGTCACCGGCTTAGGTGGCTCAGGGCATTAACTGATGCCAGTTTAGTGCCTTTGGTCAGGAGGTCTAAGGTTTCCTGTCCCAACAGACATGGAATTTCGTCACTAGCTAAATAGCTACGTCAAATTCAGCCGTTGTCTGTAGAAGAATACTAGCGGCGTGTTGCTCAACTAGGTAGTGTTTCGTAATAAACACCAGGCGAATGCCGGAGCAGTGCCCTAACAATGCGATCCACGGACCGCACATGATAATTTCTCTCTCTTCCTTGTCCTATCCCCTCCCGTTTCACATACTTGATCTTACGTGCTCTACACTAACACACATTTCAAGAGGTCAGTCGGGAGCTTCGAGCTCGACCCGGCTGTGGCGGTGCCCGCTGGTGGGAGATACATGAGTGGGGAAAACCTTGCTTATCTGACTACACTAGCGTTTGTGTCCTATGTCCCTATTTGCTGCAACCGGGATTCTTGCAACTCGAATGTTGTTAATCGATTATGTTTCTGTGAAATGATCCAGCTTGTCAGTGAATTTACTTTTAGCGAGTTAAGACGTGTGCTTCAGAATTACTGGAATTGTATAATCACTCGAACAAAGATAGTATTTTACACTCGTGATTTAGAGTAGCTCTGCCAAACGAACATACACAGAAAAGGTAAATGTCTCGCAAGGGAGTGAGAAGACCGTCCTGTAGAACTTTGGGAAATGAAATAGCGCATTCTGTAAAGAAACATTTACGATAATAATATATACTGAACGGATCGAGTAATAAACAGAAATTTAATAGAAATAATCACAATAAGGGGTATTTCTAACTACTAGCACACCAAATATGTATGTTAAAGATGTTTTTTCTTCAAAAGACAGAACAGTTCATGAGTAGTTTGTGGTAAGGTAAGTGGCAGTTCATGAGTTGTTTGTTGTTAGATATGAGTTCCTGAGTCATTTGATTGTGCTGTTCTTCCTAAAACTTGTTCAAGGTCCACTACTGGTAGCAATGACCACTACTACTGTGAATCCAGGAATGAAAAGAAACTGATTTAAATGGTTCAAAATATATTTAAGGCGCTTGCAATTATTGAATCATACGTGCCTGATAATTATTGAAAACCATGCCTGATAGAGATGACACGTTAAACAGAAGTTGACATTTACGTTTTTGTACACAAAACACTATTTCACATCCCAATACTCCTCAGTAATTCAGTCCTTGTGCGGCGATTCCCTTCCTTTCTATTAGCGTTGGTTTAGCAGTACAGTTCCAAAACCCAATAATCTCAAAAATTGACTAAAATAAAAAGAAAAGTATCGTTTTTTGAACGATATAGTGATGTAGAATTCCAGCAAACACAAACCACACTTCATTAGCACGACATAAAGGACTCGCCATTCCCATGTCAGCAAAGCCGCAACGAGCATCACAAATTCGCCCTTGGGACACAAGCGATGCGCCTTCGCGTTGAAGACTCTCCTCGTGCTGGCGCCCTCCCATCCGAGGAGGTGCTCGTCTCCCTCATTTTTTTGACACTTTTCCTCTGAGACCCCGTCACAACCCCGCGTTTGCGCCGGCGTCGCCCTTCCGCGTTTGCATCCCGCCCGCCCGTCCTCCGCCGGCAGGCGCGACACGGCCTTGGAGGCGGCTGCGGGCTGTGGAGCGCGCCGTCAGACGCCCTTATCGTGCGGGTGCACGCGTGGGCGGGCGCGATCTCGCCCCGATAGGAGGCCCCCAGCGGCGTCGCCTTGCTCCGCGCGCGATGCACCCACGCCTACTACCGCGCGAACCCGCTGCGCCACCGCGTGGGATGTAGCGTACGTGAGGTGATGGGGTGCAAATAATATTAAACTAGTGGCCTGCGGCAGCAAAATCCTCCGCCGAACAAAGCCGCACAAAATTGTTTTCCAAGAGGTATCGCGCACACTGCTGAAGAACAACAAATATAATGCTGTAGGTATTGTGGTGAGTTTTCGTTGGCATTTTCAATGAAGTAATTATATGCGTCGTCATTGCCAACAATATTATTTATTAAAAAAGCAGCTTTCTATGGTGATGGCATATAATTATTTCAAATATAATACTTCCGTATAATATTGCAACAAATTTGAACAAAAACAATCTTCACAAATACTGCAATAATGTACTATATAATGTATTCCAAGCATTACTTATATACCAAGAATATGAACAAGATCCTTGGATTCTTTCTGTCGCGTGACGTCAGATGTGTCGTAACCAGTGACTCACTGAGTATGAGAATTCAGTGCATTACTGCGCCATTCGTGGATAATGAATAAAAACAGGGCCCAGCCCTGGGAAGACCGCTGCGCGCTGGCTGACAAAAGTCGGATTAATCCGATCGTAAAATGCCAAAACATACAGGCATAAATGCGATCATAAATGACTCACATAGAAGTTACTGCATGATAGCAGATGCTAATAGATTGAAGTGTATGATATTAGATTCTAACATAATACTACATTGCAACAGATGCTGCTGTACGCTAACAGATGCTAATAGATTCAAGCAGATGTTGCTAGATTCTAACAGAAGCTGGTAGTTCCCTTTATCGCTGCACGCGTGGGCGCGCGTGACACGTGCCAAAAAGTGACTCCGAACACTTGATGGCAGCAAGCCCATGCACTCCCGAAATGGCGATACCAACGATACATCGTTTTTTTTTCAAAATTTTAGTATTTTTCTTTCAAAATATTGGCAGAATATTATCGAACATTCTTTCAATACATCGAATTGTGCTGAACAAATGTACACGTTCTACACTAGACCGTTTAAACTATATACATACATAATTATGAAAATGAAATGTTGATATTTCAATGTTTTTCAGAAGCATTTTCTAGAATTATACTTGACATATTTATCGTAGAATTGTCAGGTCTTGGATTCGATCACAAACGGTGCACTTTAATGCATTTCAAAGAGTGAACATAAAATGCTTTTGTTTTTGAGCAACAATAAATGTGAGGGATTTAATACTAAAAAATGCAAAGCGATAAATATAAATTTTAGCAAAGATTTACATAAAAGTCTAATGTTTATTATCGACATTACAATTGTTTAAAACTCTAAAGTTGATTTCCATAAACGTATTGCATTATTGTGCCGGAAACTTTGCACATGTATATTCATGAGTTTTTCTCCTTTTCTGTTGCTTACTGCCTTTGTGGCTCAGTGGGCGCCCTGCCAGAGTACGAATGGGTGCTGAAACACCCTTGCATGCATATCGTAAGAATATGAGGTGAATATTAGTTGGCACTGATCCAAAAAATGTGAAGAATAATCGCACAAAATAAATAGGTTTTATTTTATAGGTAGTGTATTTATAAATGTACACGAAAAATAGAACAGTTGGAGTACACCAGATCCATGATACTGTAACAAGGAAACTTGTTACTTGAGTTATTTGATGTACCACGATTGCTCTATATAAATTTCCTTCAAAATTGTCTTTAATTATTTCAATGTTTTAACTCAGCAATGTTTAAAGCACATTAGACATTTTATACTTGCTTCACAAATAGTTTTATATGTGAGTACACTTTTAAAATATGGATCATAGATAGATATTTAAAACATAACAAACGTTTGAATCCTCTTCCTTTGTTTTAAATATATCTTGGTTGAGTTTGCACGGATTACAATTAATAGGATGATAAAGTACGTACATATATAAAAAATTGATATAATACATTATTTTTCTAATAATAATAATAATTTATCGCTAATCGTTAATAATAGTTTATTGATGTAATAGTTATTAATACTGTTGTTATTGTTCCTATTATGTATTTGTGTAATATTTGATTGCTTAACGGGCACTGTGTCTACAACACGTAAACCGAAAATCGCCTAATTGACAAAAGTGTAAATACCGTAATACTATTAGCTACTGTTGAATATCAGTAGAACCTTCAACTTAGCACTACGACTATATATAATTTGTGTTGTTTAGAAGCATTTATTATTTTCATACTTTTATATATAAATTTAATTTCTTGTTTATGGGCATTATCTATGATTGTTTTTGTTTGCATTTCATTTCCCTTCTAAATTAACAATTTTGCGTGAATTGTGTGAAGTTTGTGTTTGATATTTCTGTTCGCAATTTTCACGCGCATGGCTGTGTGTACTCAGCACTTCATCAATGAGGAGAAACCCGCGTATCGCGCGATCTCAATTACGGTTTTTTGAACGCAATTCAGGCTGAACGTGATAGTTCACACGAAGCCACGTCCAGTTTGGTTCCGTTGATTGAGAATAGGCTGACCTTACTCAAAGATTACGTCGTGTTCGTTGCGTGTTCGAAACAGCAATTTCAATAAGTCGATGAATAGATTCCGATGTTGTTTCAATACACCGTAAAATGTAGTACATATATTTTATTACAAAATAGCTAAAAATTGCATCTAAACACTATTATAACTTTTGTATTCAAATGCTTCCAATTTTGTTTTGTGTTGTGTGATTCATTTTCGCATTGGTGGTAAAATGAATAATAGAAAACCAATTACGTATTATCAAGTTTTAATTGGTGTAAGTTTCGGAACATATTCTTCGATTCACTAATGTAGTACACTAGTTATTGAGACACATTCTGTGTAGGAACATCTCGTGTTAGCTCGTACGGGAATTCGCACCTCCTTTCAGAGAGGCCAGGGCGCTGAGATGAATAAGGAGAATACCTGAGGGAAATCTAAGGTCTCAGCGAAGGAGAAGAAGATTTTTTTAGAAAGGTGCCCAGAAAATTTATTCCGAGATATGAAAGTGATATACGGCACAGATATTCGTAGAAAAATGGTCGTAAATGTAACGTGAGATTCTCTTTTAAAGGATTCTTACTAACCTCCAAATACTCGCTGCATCATCAATATTGTGTGTATAAAAAAGTTCTCAAGTAATTCCTTTGTATATTGACGTCGACTCCGAATAAGAGTGAGTGATGTAAAGAGATAAACTGTTATTGTCTGTGCACCTTTGGGTATGATGTATTGGAGAAAAATCATTTATTGATAAAATAAGTTAAAATTTAAATAATCATTACATTGCCAGAGACATCAAAGAGCTGTAACAGGCAAGATACAGAAGTAAATGAATATGTATGAGAAAATCGAATCTTAACACAATATAAAAATGAAGTTGTTGATGTTGACTCATTTCATACAATAAATAAAAACACCAATAATGTTCCACTAAGGCATTTTAAATAATTCAAAAGCGTTCTGGTCGTGAATTGATCGTCTTTAGAGATGACAAAGAGGCAGTTAAATTATTCAAATAGAATCCACTATTTTAGAGTATGGAAACAATCCGTATTTTGTAAATTGTTGTTTAAAAAGTGAACAAAGCTTCATTCAGGAATTCAGCTTCCGTAGACCAGCCCTAAACCTTTACATACAGTTCATAAGTTATTCTTCAGTTATTATAAGTCCAGTTCTGTGCGTTGGTAAATGTTGTAAATATTCGTAAGTCTGTAGTAGACACATAAACGCATACGATCATAATGTTAATTTGCCCAGAATATCATAGATTTAATTCCATTTCACATTCATTCCTGGTTGTTTTAGGCCACGTGTGCTATGGAATGTAGATATCTAGAAGAGCTATACCTCAAAAAATATAATAGGTTCAATAAGGAATGCGTGTTCTCCCAAGATTCCCCTGCATTTTTCTACACGTTACCGCATGTTCAGAATGTTTCCCTTGAGTTGTTCCATGTTACTCAGATTGCTCCTCGCATGATTCCCACATATTTTTCACATGATACTTGCATGTGATCCTCTCAGATTACTCAAATGTTCACTACCTGCTTCTCCACTTACCTGTGAATTAAACTGAAAATTCTGAAATATATTTTAAAACGTATTTTCTTTCCTAAATCCCACAACAGCAAACAGAGCAGTGGCTCCCGAGGCAAATGTAATTTGAAATAGAAGAGCTCAGAAGATTTTATCGTGTGAAATACTTTTTCAGAAACATAACTTACGCCTTCCGGGCCCTAAAACTGTTTTTAAGAACTTGGAATGCTCAAATTTTGTCTAATATAATATGTTAAGATAGCTGAGTGACATCATGCGTTGCCGCTGCAGCGTCTCAAACCGGGAGATTTTAAGCGTTCAAGTCCCTATTTCGGTGGGTTTCGACGCTATCTATATAAGTAAGTCGAATTTAACCTCTTCATGGAGGAGAATTCTAACGACCGGCTGCTCTGATCGATACTTTTCCGTCGTTTCTGCGATCAAAACCACCCAAATTTCGGAGCGAACTCTAACAAATGGACCACGGATCGCGCGCCGTCTTATTTTTCTCATCCTTTTCATCTCCTCTTTATATACATACGCATAGTCGCAATACATTACTCCACCCACGACAGAGCTTAGTGTTTCCCTGTTGGGGTATTGCCGCGCTGGGGGAGGCACGGGAGGAAAGGGACTTTATCAGTCAAACTCACCATCTCACGGGTATAACAAGAACTACATTTAGGGAACTAATGACCAAAGTAGTAGACTTGCAGGAAATGTTACGATGGAAACGTGCGTTATAGCGTGGAGGCTTGTATTTGCACCTGTTTAGTCGTTATTTTCTAACTAGAGAAAATTAGATGTTAATTTTATGAATTTGCCACACATAAACTATCATTGTTCTTCGAACGAATGCTCATTTTTGCAACTTTATTATGTAATTTCATTAATACAGCGTACAACGTCGTTAGAAATCCTTGTTCATAATAGAAAAATCATAAATAGATTTTGAAGTACATAAACATTGTGTTTTTTAATTTTTAAGTAATGTGTCTGTTGTATTTATTGTTTAATCCGACGAGGCAGTAAAAATCAAAATGCAACCTAAAATTGTGTTTATATTTTACTATCTAACTATAAAAAGAATCATATTGCTGTTATAAAAAAATTGCATTCAGCCAAAATTTCCTAATAAAATGATGTACAAGATACTCTAAATGCTTCAGTGACGTCTGAACGCATTGTACTCAATATGCAGTGAAATAATGGGTATAATTTACATATTAATCAATTCTACAGCAAAAATCATTGCCAGATCGACCTCTTTCAATTATGTTCGTAATTGCTACTAGTCGTATTATATTTCCTTGCAGAATTACCTTTTTAAATAATTAAAAACATAATTTTAAATAATTTAAGTACTTAAACAACAATGTTGTTGTTATAACTAATAAAGACATTGTTTTAAAACTTCAGTTATCGTCACTGTTCGAAGTTCATTTTTAACTCTCTTAACTTCTGTAGTCCCCGTATTTTCGTTTCATTCTTTCAAAGAATCGTCGCTATTTTATTATTTTGAAATACTTTGTTTATCTACCAAAGATCTGTGGCTTGTGAATCAGAGAAAGTGAAGGGCTTGTGAAGCAGACCGTGGAGACCGCGACAGTCATTTGTCTCTCTGGAAGAGAGATGGAACGACGGTCGTGTCACGAGGCTCACACTGGCGAGATCCTCTTTAAACCATCCCTCCGCTGGATGCGGACATTACATTCACCCCATTTGATTGATAATCTGTGAGTTCACGTTGCAAACAACTCCGGGCATGGAAGCGTATGTTTATGCTTCGTATAGATTTTTAAAAAAAAACATTATTTTTCGCATTGTTGAAATTTAAATTTACTAAAAAATCAAACTTCCTATTTTCCTGATTATCCTCGGAAATATTTTGCATATTTTCTTTGAAATTGAGCACATTAAGGAAATGTAATTTGAGGTATCATCAATGAACGTAAGAGTATTCAAAGAAAGGTATTTATGGTATTTATGTTTCAAGAACACATTTCATTTGCTAGAAAAAATATTTTAAAAATATTTATTACCCCAAAACTTCATAGTATAATAGATTAGAAGAACGGTGAAATTGGATGTAAAGGATCAAAAACTTCCAACGAATAATGAGCAAACGTATCACACGATTAAACTATGCAAGTGACTTTGTGTTAACTGTGACAATGAATATGTTGCGGTTTGATATTGCGTACCTGGTAATATAGATGAGCTTCAATTGTCTTATTCAAAGTCTTCTACAACATTTGAGAAGAGTAGATAAACTTAAACCAGAAGTATTGCTCCTCATGGGTACTTTAAAGCGTGCCTAAAGAACCGTGATCCGTTTCCAATGTGAGGATCGAAGAGTCTTTAGATGCATTGCGGGGCACGCAGAGTGCGTCTGAGAAGTCAGTTCCTCTTCCATCAGCAGATGAAAGATGCGGTGGGATGGTGGAACTGGAGTAAATGTGAACCTTCTTCGCCGCGGATATCAAGAACTCGCCTGCCTTTGGTATCGCCGCATTGGACTATTTTTAGATTCTTCTGACCCCGTGAAAACTCTTCTATACACACATTTAACCTTAGAATAAGCACCGGACATATAAACATGTTATATTTGAATTAACCAAATATTTAACTGGCACAGAAATAATATTTACTTTACGTATATTAGAATTATAAAATTTGACCGCGAGTCTTACGTATTTCTGTAGCTGGCTTATTTCCTTTCATTACTTGGATATTATAATACCGTACGTAAATAAAAGCACGCAAAGTTAAGCCGAAATGTTCTTCTTCACATTTATCATATTTTAACTCATTATAAATAATTTTGTCTGTCTCTTTCTGTTTCGACGTATGTGAAATCCCATTCGAAGTAAGACCGCGTGAGAAGGCGTCGCGCGCTCTGTGTTCAACAGCGAGTGTCGCGTGATCCCATTCTTGCGCCAGGGTCGGATTGAAGCGTAGTGGCTCGTAGCAGCACTAGAGCTCGTTTAATGTGACACGAACAGCTGTGGATGCGGCTGCGGCTGCGGGCGCGGGCGCGCTGTCACGGATCTCTGGAGAACAATGCCACGCATGCTGGCATGCGGTTGTTCCACATCGCAATCAAGGAGAGATGGAATAAACACTCTTTTGTTGTTATATTTGCATCACACTTATTTTAGTGCTAGCATTTACAATTATAGTTGTTAGAGTTTTAATAGGATATTCCTTTACACTTAAATTTGGAATTTGCAAGTTGTACTAAGTGATTTATTGTATACGACAACGAAGAACGACATCGCAAATACTGCAAGAATTGAAGAATTGGAGAGAAGGAATGTATTGTATTCCCTCACTTCAAGGTTTTATATTCTAAAAAAAATTTATGTAGGTTCTGTATAACTATACTGAAGGTCTTCGGTGAAATATAATATATACAATCTAAATTTCTCTGAGTATTTTCTTTTTATGTATATATCATTATATTCAGACTTATATATATATATATATATATATATTATATATATTATATATATATATATATATATATATATTAAATAATAGAATTATAGAGAGCTTATTCTCAAAAGAAATAAGTCTTTAATAAGTGAAAATACTAGGTGAGATCGTTCTCTGCCCTTAACTGGTGCAAACCATGAAGATCATGCTTAATAACATCGAAGTTCGAGGAAGCAAGGTCAGCGAATTGGGGAGAAGGTAAAATTTAGACATAGGCCAGACGTCTAGTAGCAGGTAATTCAAATATATAATTTTGCAAGTTATAATGAAAAGTAAATCAATAATGACAAGCAATAATAGAAAATAATTTACAAACGATTGAAGATTAATTCAAATGTAACAAGGTCGATTTGCATCGAGTCCTCCTTTTAATTTTTATTCTAGGCAGAAATTATGTCGTCATACAAAATTTAAGTCTTGCGGCGCATCGATCGTTTGTCGTGGACCGTGGATGATTAAAAGCCACAGGTAGAACAGCAGTCATTGCCACAGTCTCTGCTGCAATTCTGACCGGAAGATCCTGAGGTTCGATTACTAATGGTGACGAATTTTCTATACTAGCTGTGTACTAGGGAATTCAAACGCTGTCTGGAGAAGTCCAGCTGCTATTATCGGCAAATTTCCGCTTCTCCGAACAATTCCAGATGAATGCTAAGCAATATTTTAACAACGGGCTGCAGACAACGCGCGATCATTCCTTAATGTTCCTTGTGCTATCGTCTCCACTTACACATACCTACATTTACAACACTACCACACGTCTCTGGAGATCAGTCGGGAGCTTATAGCTTGTCCCAGCTAGAGCGACGCCTCGCTGAGGATTTGTCTGGAGTCCCCTAGTCGACGTCGTAGTCGACGGCGTAGTAGTCGGAGGACGGCGCTGAATCTTACCGTCCAGCGGGGAGGGGGGGCAACACTGCCCTCTCCAGGCACAGTCAAATTCTCTACCCCAGGCGCGGATCCACGGGGAAGACAATGAGAGAAATTTCCTCCCTAAAATTTTTCAGTAATTATTAATTTAACTTGTCACGAAACTTTCAAGAAAAAATATTTTTAGATAACCATTAAACTAATAAAATCTTATTGCAGCACGAGCTGAGGGTAGTCTGCGACATTTTAGAAAATCTGTAATATGGCTCATTTGCCCGAAACATTTTGAATTTTCCCTCCCAAAATTTGTCTCTCGATCCACCCCTGCTATCCTAACGGGACTGGGCATACCAGTTGACGTATGCGGAAGCACCAATCAGTCAATCAATCAATCAATAGCCAGCTACAACAATGAAGCGCGCTCTCACGAGTGCGCGTCGAGTGCCTTGCCTTCACTCCAGTGCAATTACTACCATAGAATTAATAAGACAAGAAATCAAATTAAAGACACAATTGAAACATGTAAATGAGGTTGGCTGCGCTAGTTAATGCCCTACCTGTAGTAGTAGCGGTCCTGCGCCGAGGGCCACACCTCCTCGCACACGAAGAAGCCGCAGTGCGCGTGCCACTCGGAGGGCTGGGTGAGCGTGGAGAGCAGCGCGATGGGCGCGGCGGTGAGCACGGCCACCAGCCACACGGCGCCGATCACCGCCTTGGCGTGGCGCTTGGAGAGGCGCGGCCGCAGCGGCCACCGGATGGCCACGTACCGGTCCAGCGAGATGGCCACCAGCGTGTACGCCGACACCAGCACCGACGTTGCCTAAGGGCCATCACAGGGACAACTTTGCCACCACTGGTTTTAATACCAATAGTAATAATAATAATAATAATAATAATAATAATAATAATAATAATAATAATAATAATAATAATAATCGAGATGTATTACATTTGCGGTGTGAATGCACAGGTCGTACCGATAGTCATCGGAGCTCTGGGATTTGTTCCGCGAAATTTGTGTAAGAACTTGGCTATACACCCATGTCGTTCACAAGACTGGGAAGTGCAAGAAATTGCTTTCTTTGGAACAGCCCACATTTTGTGCGAAGTATTGCGACAGGGAGACAGTCACTAGATCTGCTCCTCAGGTAGCTGGTTTGCAACCTGAAGTAGATTTTATATTCAGCGGGCTCATAACATCGTAGGGGTAAAATAATAATAATAATAATAATAATAATAATAATAATAATAATAATAATAATAATAATTCAAACAAAAAAGCCATGATGTGACCATCATGGAGTACATACACACACACACACACACACACACACACACACACACACACACATATATATATATATATTGAAACGAAGAACGTTGTTCCGCATGATAACAAGCAAAATTGATTACTAATTCTAAGTAAAAGAAGCACTAATCGATCAGCGTAGTACCTGCGCCGCCGCCGCCGGCTGCCACCAACGGTCAAACCGGGGGCAGACGGCGAGGCGAGTGACGGTTGAGCAGTAACGGCAGGGAGGCCGCGAGCGCCGGGTGTGAGAGTATCGGCGAAGAAAGCGCGGAGCAGCAACACGGACGGCTTGTGCTGCCCCAAGCAAGTTTGTAGTGAAATTACCAATAGTGTGGAACTGTTTGTAGCCATTGAGTGGAGATTAGAGGTGCTAAAAATAGATTATCAGATGATTAGGAGAAACGGAAGTGCGCACCAGGACCGGGATCGGTGAAAACATTAATATTGGAGTTTGAGTGACCGACAGACACGCGTTCCATGTCCGCCGGGTGTGATGCAGCAGCGGGCCGCACCGTGCGGAATAGTCGGGTGGGGCTTGAGAGAACGGTTGTGATCGAGCTGCCGACGGACGCCATTGCGCGTTGTGCAAGTTAGTATATGTGACATTGCTTGCATTGGCTGGGTGGTGGATCCGGCGAGTTCGTTGGCCCTTGCATCGGGAGTCCGCGGAGCCGACGCCGGGGGAGATCGGTTTTCGACAAGCTTCGGGCGGACCGAAGTTTGCCGAACACGCCCGCCGCCGTTGCCACGGGCGCCCCGCTCGCTTCCAGTCAGCCGGTGGACATCGGAAGCTTCAAGGTAGCGTTACTCGTGCACGAATTATTAAAAGGCCTTGCCCACTGGCGTATTGTAAAGAATTTATGTATATAGTGTGTCAATCATTAACTTTCATTGCAAAAAGAGTTTCCTCGATCATTCTTCTAATGCAGCGTCATTCCCCCTGGGAAGCCCATTCACGAGAATGTACCGTCCTTTATATTATTTTATTTGTCGTGAGGATAACGTTCCGCAGGTAACGCACGAAGTATACTATATATAATAATATATAGTATATATAGTATATATAGTAGTGATAGGGCTATATTATAGTAGTAGTATATAGTTATAGGTATATATCAACCGGATTGATTATAAAAGCAGAATATAGGCAAACTGGGTATATAGGCCAATTGCTGATTATCAAAAAGAAAAAGAATGTTTATTTTAACAAAACAGTGATATAATAAATTAGTTTACATTTGGATTGTATACTTTTTTTAAAAGACTTAATGTGTTTGTAACAAAAAATTTACTTTAGCTTCTGGGTCAATGACCCCTATCTCGGTCAGGTTTTTGTCCAGTTTCCCTGATCCATTAAGCAAATGCTGAGATGGCCCCTTTTTTGCTTCTGGACGTAAATGTAGCTTCACCATACGCACGTCTTGTTGAACTCGCCTTTTTCTTGTAATGATACGAGTAGTGGTAAGGGCGAGGTGCTATTTTGTTAGCAATGCAGAAAAATCATACTTGCAATTCGTGTACCGATACAAATAAGTTTCCTAGCTCAGAAACGAAAATGACTATTTTTCAAATATCGCTAATCTGGTGATTTTTAAAATTTATTTTTATTTATTGATGTTAAACTTTTACTCATCTTTCAACTATTTATAGTTAAAATGACGGGAAGGAATTCTGGAACTCAAGAAAACGTGCGCAGATAATCTTTCCCCCCTACGTCACATACAGTTTTTACTGTTTTTTGACTGAATAAATCTAAAATATAAAATCTAAACTGATGACAGAATCGAACACGATATTTATCAGATAATTCAAGATTAACAAATACCATTGGTTGTATTATTAAAAAAAGCAATTGTAGTTAGGAGACGTGGGCACCCCAACAGATTGTAGAGTGTATTTGTGTAACGAAAGTTCGTAATCTCTTGATACTAATGAAAAAGCTCTGAGAGCGGACGGCGGTCCTCATAATAACAGGCGTTCTGGGCATTATTTTCTTTTGCATGGGGACCGCTCCTAGTCAGGCTCCGCATTGAGAGACGTATGAAACAGCCCAATGCTTTTAATGAGCTGAGTTTAACATTTTCGAGATAAATTATTTTTGTCATACGAATATAGAATACAATAAAAATATAAATAAAGAATTATTAAAGGAACGTGAACGCGAACTGCGAATGGCTGTGTGGGAAACAGGTGGAATGTCATGTTACATCTGGTAGATGGATTTCTCGAGCGATACTTTCTAATGGGCTGGGCAAAGAGGAAATTTCCTTGATCTGGGACTGGTTGAACAAAGAGAGGAAGAAGATATGTCGCGCCGCAGTAAAGCGACTTTTACGAACAGAATTTTATCGGAAACTATTAGAAAATGGAGATGCAAATTCTTTAAGCATCTCCATAGAATGGCTGAAGAGATTCCGTAATACCCTCCGGAGAAGAGGTCGTCAACAATCCGGGTTCCAAAAGCTCACAAAGGGTTTGGAGAGAGATAGTTTAGAAGAAGTACATTTAGAAAGGAGATGTTGTACGACACGGTTTCCTTTTCAACCGAAGGGAAAAAGAAGAAAATGAAAAATGAAGGGGAACTGAAACAGGAAGAAAAATATCAAACGATTAGTAGGTATTGGCCGCGGAAAATAAAAATACAATATATAATAAAAAATAAAAATAAAATACAACACACTACCAGTGCGAGTGCATTGGGGAGAGGAAAGAAAATATTTATTTCAAGTGCAAATGCATGTTGAATAGAATAACTAAATAGAAAGACAAATTTTGATAATTTACGTAAGTGGACTGTTACTGTTACATACACCTGTTACGTAAAAATTTAAATCTTTTCGCCAGTTTAGTATTAAATTCCCTTCCAGCGCTTTGATCACATTTGACGTAAAAGATTAAATCATTTTAATTAAAAACCTTTCAGGTGGTTTTGATTCCTGGTGGAACACTAAATTTAACAGACTGTCAGGAATATTCGATTCATTAATAACTTTCAAAAACATTCTGGTCTCTTAAATAATAGAGATAATGAATTTTATTATTGAAATAACAGTTACACGTTTTCCACATCATTTTTATACATCACTTAATGGTAAAAAGAGGATAAATAGTCAGTGTTTTAATATTCAAAAATAGTTTATTACTCACTAATTTCACTATTTAAAAAGTGCACTTTCTTCTGGTAACCGAGATTTCAAAAACCAGCGAATTGCTCAAGTAGCTTGTATCTTCGCGAACATTTTGTGGGCTAGTTCGATATACATGTCATAGACGTGAAGTTAAATAAAATACTTTAACTGAACTTCGAGAATTATTTCTGACAAGATCTTTTGAACGTATTTGTCGAAATGCAATTTTGGATTATATGCATGAGTGTTCGTCACAACCATACACATACAATACGTTCTCGATGAAAATCTGTCTTTTAGGTCCAAAACTATTTCTGGAATTCAGTTAATTTTCAGACTGGTAAAAATTGTCAAGAATTACTTGGTCACTTGCAAATATATTTTTTTTAAAGTATTTATAGTTATCAGTTTTGTTATTTTTCGAAACTTACAAGGGCTCACAACTCACAAGCACCTGCTCCTCTAAACTCGACAGAAGGCAAACTACTATAATGGAGAGTGTGCTACTAATTTAACGATTTATAACCATAATTTTGATCAGTTATACTGTGATTTACTGAGAAAGCTTTTGATAAATTTGAAATCTGTACCTTCTAGAGTTCAGAGCAAAATCTAGATTCATTGGTACACGAATTTAGCGCACAGTTATTCATGTATTCTGCACTACTAACGGGGCATCGCAAATTGTGGAATACTGCACTTCAATAAAGCAGTTGTCAATCTGTAAAATCATGAAATAAAGTATTGAAGCGGATAAAAAGTTATACTATCAGTCGTAAATATAAATCTGACATCTCCCAACCGCTTCCTTCGTTATAGTATTAAATGTATTTCAGTTGATTTTTTTTTCCAATATTTCTTAAGCCATTTCGAATTATAATGTAGTCATGGGCAGAGCGAGGATTTTCACAATGGAGCGGGAGTGCACAAGAGCAATAGTACTAATACTGATTCCTATAATAATAATAATAATAATAATAATAATAATAATAATAATAATAATAATAATAATAATAATAACTAGCGGAAGTACTCTTCATTACCTGAATATTTATATTTCATTATCATCTTTTAGAAGAGAAATTAACGAAATCCTGAAATGAAAGAATTATGAGTTCCCGACTCACCCTGCTGTTCTATCCTGGTCCATTCCGACTTCTTTTGTCCTGCCTGCCCCCGGAGGTTAGCCTCATTCCACCTTGCCCTCCCTGTCCCAAAACGCCCCGCTCCGCCTCGCTCTGTCTCTCCCGGCCCCGTCCCAACCATATAGTACGTCCTGCTACGATTATATCGTACCACCATCGTTGATAAGAGAAGCTGTAAACATTACAAGCATTGTTAATACGCCCAGCAAGAATGGGTAATTAATTGAAAAATTAAAGTGGATTATCATTTCACATTCATAGCCAACCATGAAATTGATATGATAATTTCCTGAGTTGGACAATGATACAAAAAGAAAGTTAAAAAATAGCATTGAAATCGATAGCACCTTCTAGGAAGAGGGAACTTTCCAACGTTAGTTGAATGTTTATATATGCAGATGATCAGTTCAGAACAGTAGTCTAATTTATCCTCCCCCCACAAAAAACTACAACTACTCTACCTTATAATGAAAGCTCTATCGATATCCATTTAGCAATTACTAAGATTACCCTGGAAAAACACAAAAGGGGCAGGTAAAATGTTACACAAGTTTGAGATACACAAATTTGAGATACACAAATTTGAGATTCACAGGTTTGAGATTCACAAGTTTGAGATTCACAAGTTTGAGATTCACAAGTTTGAGATTCACAAGTTTGAGATTCTCAAGTTTGGGATTCACAAGTTGGAGATTCACAAGTTGGAGATTCACAAGTTGGAGATTCACAAGTTGGAGATTCACAAGTTTGAGAATCACAAGTTTAAGATTCACAAGTTTCAGATACACAAATTTAAGATACACTAGTTTAAGTGCCAAGTGAAGTATTTCCTGCCACAATACTGTTTCTATACAATTAGAGACTTTGCCGATTATTAAAAAGAAAGTAATTTTCATTTTAACGATGATAATTAATGTATTAATTACCTTTTCGGCTGTATAATTCTCAACAACCTGCAACAAATATTGTATTTCAGCTTCTGGGTCTATGACCTAATGTATTTAATTTTATAGTGGTTTATTTTCAAAAAATGTCTAAGGTATACAATAGGGTGTATTTTAATGTGACAAAATAAAAATTCTAAGATTGAGCTCTTTTAGTTATGCCCTTCGCTAGTGCAGTGCCTATGTGCAAGTCCTAGTGCATTACGCTGGAAATTGCCTTAATTTAATAGTGCCATGATAATCGTATTCATTCGCTCGTTGCAATTTCCAAAATTTAATATCTTAGTCAAGTCAGCGATATTTGTGTTTAACAGAATAAATGTCTTAGGGATTTTCTTTCGGATTATTAGTAATACTCCATCCTACGTTTGAAATTGTGTGTAGAATTTGAGGGGGTATAAATTCATCTTACACGACTGAAACAATCATTTATATAGTTACTTAATCAATACACTAGTTAGATGTTTTAAAACCTGTTCAACTACGTAAAATTATTTTTCCTACGATTTCGGATTCTGCGAATTGCACCGCGCTAAATCACTACAACGAATCATTCTCATGCTACCAATAGAGCATCACTCCACCCAGCGACACATGTGGATACAATTCACCATTGCTCCTCTCATTTCCCTCACGCCTACATATTCGGCTGATGGATGTTCGTGTTCTCGAACACTGCAAATAACAACATCGGGAATCAATATGTGATTCCTAGTACATGATCGTATCAAAGTTCAAGCTTTTTTAACACAGCACCTCTCAATAGGTTGTCAATGGATAGTTGCTGTCCATCGCTTGTTCGTAAATGGCTTTTCCAATACGAGCGAATCATTACATAACTATAATCAACAGTTCGGTGCCAGTCACTAGATAATCCAATATTTCACGTAAACTTTTCATTAATACATCAGTAGTTGACAGTCATTCATTACTATTTTTTACCCATTTCGGTTGGAATGCGAAAATTCCTGAAGTGATGTGTAAGCATACTTTGAGAACTCTAATATATTTAACTTAAAAATATTTTGATAATTGTTTATCTGAGGTATATTGTATTACAAAACTACTTGTCATTGATAAAAACAATTTTGTTATTAAAAATGCCTATTTCAAGCAGCTATGTATTTTATGAAAGAAGTTTCCTTTTTCTGAAAAAGCATTGCCAAAAAATTATAAAAAATATTTCATGAATGTATGAATGTGGCAGATAAATGAATCTCATCGCACATTAGTGAAATTGATTTCACAAGCAAATGACATGCGATATCTCAAAATCTATTGTTTTTGTTGAGATCAAGAGTGAAATTTCAATTACATAGAAAATATCCTACATGGTAATAGAAATCATATCCTACATGGTAAAATCTCAAAAGAAAGAGAAATCCGAGGAGAAAATCAGAGTAAGGTCTCAAATTCAGAGTAAAATTACTTTTCCGAGGTGATAACCACAAAAAATGTTAACCACAAAAGATTTTAAGAACAATAATATTCTAGAGTAGTATTATTTTCGTTTAATTTTACTGAAATATGATAGATTTTTTACGAAAGTCAAAATGAATAATGCGCATGTTATTGAGAAACTAAAAATTAGTGATTTTCATAGTTTTATTTAAATTGATTTTCCATCATTTCAATTCAAAGTGGATGGTATTTGCTGTCTACAAAATGAAACAACTCTCCTTGATTTGTATGCATTTTTTCTTGATTACTTTCTGTGTGACTAAATTTTTTAAATATTAATTTTCAAATGCAGATTGATTTACCACTCAGTACGTTTGTAGTGAAATACTGACTTTTAAGATATAACTAAAAACATGCGAGAAGCACTTAAGACAAATGAATGCCATCATCATCAACTAAAGTATTCCTTTATTCGTCATTTTTGTCTCATTCTGAAGACAAACGTCAGAGTCTGAATATGAAGTCAAACATTGGATCAAAATATTACTGTAGAAGTATTGACAACTATTTATCTTTTAGATGTTAATATTTTTCTTTGTTTATTTAATGAATCTAGTAGTATTCCACACAATTTTAGCAAGCTCTTTCTCGGAAATTAAAATTCAAAACTTTTTTATAATATTAATTTGATTGAAATATGATTGGTAATATTAATTGGGTTGAAAATAATTGTATTGACTTAAAAAATGCGGTCACAATTCTTCACAACAAAATCTACGTTCACTCGCCAAATTATTCAAATCCATCTAGTTATTCATTTATTCTGTCACTGTACGTCTCTAAACGCATCGGAATATTATCCCTTTTGTGAAATTTTCGATAGTCACGGCCTTTTAGCAGACAGTGATATCTTCTGCTACATAAATAAGTCAGTCATTTCTGTTGATATTCGTACGCTCTGAAGATCAAGCACTTCCCGCAAATGCGGAGGTGACAGTGGCGGGTCTAGGCAGCGTACGCCTTGTGACAGTCGACAGGCGTTGTGTTCCGCGGCGAGAGAGGAGGGGAAGGCGAAGCTGGGGAGGGGGTGGGGAGGGGAGGTTTCCGTGACGGAAATGGATCACCGCACTGTTGACGCTTTTTACGGAGCTGCGGGGCGGGCGGCGGGGGTCGCCCTCCGGTCCTCCGCTCGCGACCTCCCCGCGGCCCAGAGGCGCGAGTGCGGCGGTAACAGCCCGCCTGCGCCGCGCCGAAGTGAGCGGATGCACATGAGAAATGCGGGTGTCGAAAGGCGAGAGGTAAATGCGAACGTTTGAGTGAGCGAGCGAGTTAATCACTGCGGGAAAGTGACAGCGAGACGGGTAAAAAAAAAGTGGGAAAGCGAAAATGGTGAACATACTACTAACCGTTTTGCTTTCTAAGTTAAGTTTATTTCATTGACAGCATTTGAGTTTATTCCTAATTTAATTTATTATTAATGTAGTACTTTATTATTTTTATTATTTTCCATTTATTTATTTGATTGACCGTCAAAAAAAGTTAAAGACTGTGTGATGTACTGTGGGAAGTGCAATATGTGCATGGTTTCTTGTACTCTGGGACGTCTGTTCTGGTTTTAAGATGAATTATGAATACATGTGGTAACGAGACTTTTTGGCAAGAATTGATATAAAAATATTCGCTCCCGAAAAGTGAAAACTATATGCAATGGTAAATCAGCTACAGAGCTAAGCTGTTATCCCTAGTGCTATGTGTGAATGAATCGATTCTTTTCAGATTATCATTAACATATTGAAAAATAAATACGTGAACGATTAAGATTATTATTATTATTATTATTATTATTATTATTATTATTATTATTATCATTATTCAAAATGATGGAAGAATGGAGATCAACTAAATTAGAATTTTATTGGGAACCATTTGGAAAATGGCAACGAGGAAGACCACTTGCATCATCGAAACAAGAAATTATAAATTTATTGAAAGAGAAAAATTTAAACGAAGATGATAGTCTGTTATAATAGAAAAAAAATTGTAATTGTTGAGAAATTGGATAAACGTGTAAACATTTCTAAAACATGAAATATACATAATTATGTGAATGAAACTACCCATAATTTACAAATATAATAACGCAACCAACAAAGACGAAGACTTTTCCTAATAACATGTTAACCTAAAAAGTTATTTAGAAGAGTACGTATCAGGTAACTTTTGAAAGTTCTGAAATTCTCAGAAGCCTGAGTACTGAGCTGTTATTTTCTTCCAACTGCCGCAGGGAGGTGTTTGAAAGCTTCTGATGGGTAGCTGTCTCTCATTTTCTAGAAAGTTTATTTGTGGACCTTTACTTTGAACAGGATTTATTCAAGTGAACGCCGTAACTGAGAAGCATTCCAAGTATCAGCCTTTTATCTTTGACTCGCTGTTCTCGTCGATGCGGCTAAAATAAGACTTTAAGAGAGAAACGTCAGTTTGCCCATCGTGGGATTTTATGTTGAAATATGAGTAGCAAATACATGGGATAATTGGTTTTCTAAGCGTTCATAACATATCTTAGAATTTTCATAGATTATCTTTGAGCAAAACATTACTGGTTTTCTAGGCTTCAGAGTTGAGTAGATATTGACCATATGCAATTAATACTGTCGTATCTCAGTTCGAAAACATCTGCAAGAATGTCATGTAGTTATACCACATCTTTTCAATTGAAATTATAAGATTACACACTAATTCACCAGTGAAACTATGGTAAAAATATTTCACTGTCTAGTTGACAAAAGTAAATTGGGTAAGTGAATTTTGTTACATTGAGAGAGGTGACTATAATAACTTCCTTTAGGATAATTGAGAGTGGACGAAATTAGATAGTTATACTAATACTAATATTAATAATAATAATAATAATAATTATTATTATTATTATTATTATTATTATTATTATTATTATTACTATTGTTCTAGTTCACAACTAAAGATAGAGTCGGCTGAATATAAAATCTACTCCAGGTTGCAAGAAGTTTCCTAAGGAGCAGATTTAGGGACTATCGGTGCCTTTACAATACTTCGCTTAAAATGTGGGCTGTTCCCAATAATGCAATGGCAAGCTCTTATCAGTCTTTTGAATAAACTGAGAGTGTAGCTGAGTTCTTACACAAATGTTTCGGAACATATCCCAGAGCTTCGATAACTATCGTGACGACCGTGTTTTTACGTCTCTCATTCGGCTAATTTCGGCTCGATTTCCAAACTCTTGAATTTATGACGTTTATTATTATTATTGTTACAATTATTGTTATTATTACTTTTTTATTGTTATTATTATTACTGTTGTTATTGTTATTAACATTATTATTACTGTCTAAGAAGAAATCTACGACCTCTCCTTCATCGGCTTAGTTAAGGCCGTGGCAATATCAAAAATCCCAAGGAACAGTAAATACAAAGTAATCTCGTTCGCGCCCGATGTACAGTGGCGTGCCCTCACCTGCGAGAAGGAGACGGTGCGGCAGAGCTCGGGTCCGAAGGGCCAGTGCTGCAGCAGGAGCGTGGCCACGAAGGAGAAGGGCACGCACAGGAGCGTGAGAAGCACGTCGCCCACCGCCAGGTTCACGATGAAGTAGTTGGTGACGGTCCACATGCGCGGCGACGCGTACACCACGTAGCACACCAGCCCGTTGCCCAACAGCGCCAGCAGCAGCACCGACACGTAGCACACGTACACCGCCGCCTGCGCACACGCGACGCACGCCACGCTCACAGCGAAAACGCTCCTCGCGGCGTTGGCTCAGGGCGCCTGGTGATCGCCTCGGGCTCAGCGGGAGCGCACCTTTTGGTAACGTCGAGATCACCTCTAGACCAACGCTCCTCACGGCGCTGGCTCGCCTCGAGAGAGCGACTCGCCTGAAGAGAGCGGCTGGTGATCGCCTCGGGCTCACCGGGAGCGCACCTTTTGGTCGGGTCGAGATCACCTCTAGACCAACGCTCCTCACGGCGCTGGCTTGCCTCGAGAGAGCGACTCGCCTGAAGAGAGCGGCTGGTGATCGCCTCGGGCTCACTGGGAGCGCACCTCTTGTTGATGTCGAGATCACCCCTAGACCAACGCTCCTCACCGCGCTGGCTCAGGATGCCTGGTGATCGCCTCGGGCTCACCGGGAGCGCACCTTTTGGTCACGTCGAGATCAACTCGAGACCAACGCTCCTCACGGCGCTGGCTTGCCTCGAGAGAGCGACTCGCCTGAAGAGAGCGGCCGGTGATCGCCTCGGGCTCGCCAGGAGCGCACCCCTTGGTTACGTCGACATCACCTCTAGACCACCCCAAGAGCTCGTCGAGTTCACCTCGAGCTCACATCGTGATTACCTCAAGATCATTTGTATCACCTCGTGATTGCAACGATACCACGTCGAGATCACGTGGACACCGCCTCGTGATCACTGTTAATTCACCTCGTGTTTACCCCGTGATCACCTTCAGATCCCCATGAACTCGCCTCAAGATCACTTCGAGCTCACTTCGAGATAATCTCGAGTTTGCGACCAACACACCTCGAAAGCACGACGAGATCATCGTGAAATCACAACATGCTCATGCCAAGTTCCTCTCAAGCTTTCTATGAGAACAACAAACACTTTTGATAAGTTACCCAAATTCATTTGCGTTTTACCATCGATTCTTCTTCCATTCTAGAGTGTTTGTACATATTTACATATTATTAAGAATTCTTTTGCCATTTGCGAGTACGTTGTTACTTTGTACTCGTTACAGTGTACTCGCAAATGACTTTTTGGCTCATAAATACGAAACAGTTTGGAGCAGGATACACTGGAAATCTAACACCGAAAATTCATACTTAAAAAAATGTTCAATGCTACTTCAAAAATATAAAACGGGGAGGTAATATTTAACAAATAATTTTAAACATTTATTATTACGATTTGGCGTAATTTTTCAAAACTCAAAGGTTCTACTGAAAACAGCACCTGTACCATACGGCTTGGTTCATTCATGTTCTATTCTTACAAATAGATTAAATACATGATGTGTCATTTTTCTAAATATTGCTTGCTATTTTTGAAACCTTCACGCGATATATTTCCGAATTAAGAAAACCTAATGACATTCACAAAACACTATATTATATAATTTTAAGTGTGAATATTAATAAGCAGCAAGCCAAAAGAACACCTTACTCAGTGCAGTCACATTAATGTAACCATTACCTATGTTCAACGTAAACGGGTAATAATTCCCTTCAGACGGCAAGTGGCAACATTAAGAGTGGAGAATATTTAAAGCATGCCAGGTGGAAGCAAGAAACATGCAGTAGATGTCGCGACGCATAAACGGACGATAGTACGCCCGAAAGGGCATGCTCATTAGTTTTCGGGCCAAGAGCGGAAGCATTGAAGAAACTGTTAAGTTTGTAAAGTGTTCGCGTGCTGCAGTGGCTATTGAATACTACGCATGGCAAAACGGCGATATCCAAAACTGGTCCCGAGGCAATTGTGGGACCATATATGACGGGGGATAACGACGGCATCGGAAATGTGTGCGGGCAGATAGACCTGCAACAGTAGGGCAACTGACAATCCAGAAGCACCAAGGAGCTACCAAGAGAGTCTTCTCAACAATCATTCAGGGAGCGTTGCTGTGTATGTGCATCCGCAGCAGGAGCCTTGTTCATACACCCACGCAGTTCATCGGTGATGAAGGCTGTACTTTGCATGCCAATACCGCAACTGGCCCAAGGAAGATGGCGCACCTGGCCACGGCTCTGGAATCAGCACATGGCTCCACATCCCTATCGATACCATACAGAACCTAATTGGCTCTCTTTCTGCAGGTCGCACAACTGTCAACGTTGGAAAAGGAGGTTATTCACGATTTTCACTGGTGGTCATATTAATGTGACTGGACAATGTATAAGACCATTAACAAAAGAGGACGAGCATTTTGAAGAAAGTTCATTTTTTCCACGTTTCTAAAATACTGTTAATGTAATGAATAACGAACATTTACGAGATTTATATAGGCACCTTGGTTTATTTGAGCAATACGTTTAAAGGGAAAAAACCTGAGTAACTGTTATAACTTTTAAAATGTTCTATAAAATTTAAGGTACCCCAACAAATAGAAAATGCATCTTCGATAGACCAAATATTAAGTTAGATCCCTTGGAGATTCAATTTGGGAAAAATTCTTCGTACTGTTTAGGCGCTGTTGTAGCTTATTATAATATATTTGAAATTATGTTTTGGAATACTCGTGTCATTACGTTAGCTTGAAACCGCTGGAATTCCCTTTTTGGCCAATCAAGAACTTTTTAAATACTGGAATTGTGACAATTATAGTTGAAAAACTATTTTCAAAATATGTCTGAAGAATTATATATCCTCCTCCTTTTGAGGACTGTTAAAAATTAAAAAAAGATATTGAAACGCTTGGAATAAGGCACAGACATACAATATTATTATTATTATTATTATTATTATTATTATTATTATTATATTATTGTAGTTCGATTGTTTTTTATTTTAGATTGCTTCATCATTGTCTTAAAATTATAAGAGAGAAGCGAAAATAATTCTAAGGCACAATTTTTAGAGTCCTAGTATGTTTATGGTCTTGAGATATATTCCTCCTTACACTCGTTAATCAAGACTGATGCCACCAGTTGAGATTCCTTTGTCTGAGCGCTCCAAAAAGGTAGAGCTGTGCTCGGTTCTTCATTTACTAAACGAAGCCTCAGCGGGACAATCCATCGCACGAAATTTCTCGCAAATGGGGACTCGCCCACGAGCTGCGAAAGCTGCCTTTGTGTTTTGAGCAGAAAAGGTTCTCCTAACAGTGGCTCTCAAAGGCGGTGTGACCAGCATAAAGTTTCTGCTTTTTTAATTCTTAAAATTCTTTTATCCTTTAAATGGCGAGATTCGTGCTCTGTTGTTCTTAGTTTTCCTGTCATGTAAGTGGAGATGCCCGTAAGCTGTTTCTAAAATTGTGTGCCCGGACAACCTCCGGGTAGCCAGTATATTCCCAAGAGCTCCACAAAACGTTTCAAGCCGTAGTAAAAGAAATAAAATTTTCTCTATACTCCCCCCCTCTCTCTCACCCTCCCTCCCTCCCTCACTCACACACACACACACACACACACATCGAACATACACATAACACATGTAGCACTATGGGCACAAAACTACCGTAAATGTGCTTCTGCTAACTAAGGAATTATTTCGCATGGATGCATAAAATGGATTTATGATGAAAATGTAAAATTAGCTAGTGTTGGCCCTAGTTTCTTTATATCCAGTCCTTCTGAAAAAGTAAAATATCAATTTTATGTAAACTACTGTGTTTAAGAATATTACTTTTTATATAATTATTTCAAATTTTTATAAAATAATATAATTTTCTTTCGTGTTATTTTAAAGTACATTATTAGATTAAAAGTTTTATCGTTCGCACTGCTAGCGACCTCTAGTAAATCTATTAGGTTCTGTTTCATCGCGAGTGGACTCTGTCAAAATATATTAGAAACCAATGTGATCTTTGCGTCAATAGTGGTTGTGTTGCATCTACCAACATATTATTTTAATTCTTTATTTTCCGCATTTGTGTTGTATTAATCTTTACAAAAATTTGCAAGGACCCAGAAAAAATCCTGGAGACGGGCCTATAATTTTTTTTAATATTCATACACTACTTTTGATGGTACCGATGATAATTACATGTTGAATTCACTTCTATTGGTATAGTTTATACAGAAAACCAGCAAACGCAAATGCAACCCGCAAAGCATGAATGCTTCAACACTCGTTACCATCGTGGATAATGCGGAAACGATAATAATAATAATAATAATAATAATAATAATAATAATAATAATAATAATAATAATAATAATAATAATATGAAGATTTTGGTCAGATTTTGCTATTACCCGATAAATTAGGAAGTAGAAAATACCGGAGGATGACTAGGGAACTCTTTCAAAATGACTTGAAATCCTTCTTTAAAACATCATCCTATTTTTTGATCCGCATTAAACCTAGAAATGCAAACAAGCATGCATTGTGTTTAAGGCAGCTGAAACGTGTCGGTGGTTTCAGAGCAACCATGGTGTGTTAAGGGAATGAAGGCTATAACCACACAACGAGTATCCATCTGGACGTTTTTAGAACAACTGAATTACGTTCTCAGCAGATGAATTGTTTCAATCGAAACACACAACATACGAAGAAACTATTAGCAATTGTGAAGGGCGATGATTTAAAACTTGTTTTTCTTGTAACGGATCGCTCTTAAAGATCGGTATACTTCACATCCATCAGCACATTCTTGGCTCTGTCCAGATTTGTTTCCGTTCTAAGTGTTGGCCGGGCTGCAAACCATCACCGCAAGCCGTAAACGCCCTGCGGTCGAATAACGATCGGCGGTCGGAGTGTGTGGCAGCGCGCCAGGCCCCCGCGCGCTGCCCTTCGTCGCTTGGCCCTCACCGCGATGTTTGACAACGGAGGTGACGGGCCGAACAACCGACAAATTCTCAACTACGACTCGTTGTTCGCCGAACTTGCGCAAATTCGGAAGAGTATGTAAGTAGGTAAACGAATGAGAAATCAATATTTATTTGTACTTTATTTTTAGATGAGTTATTCTTTCAATGACACGCAAGCAAATATGTCATGAGAATACTTGTTTTATAAATACATATATTTTACCTTTTACTATGGGGAAGTTGCTGTTTGTTTTGTTTTTTTTTTTACAAAATTTGTACTACGATTGCCTATGACAGATTATGTGTTCTTTGTCATGCGAAAGAATGAAAAATAAAATGGGAGTTGTTATTAACGAATTTTTAATTAAAGAATGAATATATTTATGGTCTTAAATACATTATAACACAGCTAACAAGATTTTGTTTTCAAAGTTTGCAAGTTTCTTCTTATTAAATAATGAACAATTTATTTAAAATGATCAAATAATATTTTTTCATGTATTAAAAAGAATTTAATTTACATTCACTTCAAAGAAATTCGTTAGTAGTCCTAAAACAAGGGTCGATAGACATTCGTTCCAGCTTTTTCCATTTTAAATCAATATAAGTATTTTGATAATTAATCACTCCATCTTTGCCTTGGGAGACATCGTACGACTTCCATTGAAGACAGTTTTTTGACACAAGAATTATGAGATTGTAAGGCTCTATTTTTCTTTGCAGGAAATCTTTTCATTTCTATGAATAATGCTAGGCAAATTTTGTCAAATTTTTTGACATAAATGGATCAATTTCATACATGATCAGATCTTTTAAATACCATTCACTGCGTCTATACAGTAAACAAGAATATATTTGGGATTCTCCGTTTTGCCAGCTAGTTAACGGTGTCCCCCTGCCTGGTTTAGTTCCCACGCTTGGGGAGGGTGGTAAATGAGACATGCGGCGAACATGGCTTAATTCCCTTCACCGCAACTAGCAAACACACCACTTGCCTGAGCGTTTTCTCATCACACTACACTTCGTCCACAGCAACAGAAGCTGAGGCGATTTTAAAGAAAAGCTACAACTCTATTTTGCCTCGCCTGGAAATCAAACCCGGCAGCACAACAGGGTGAGCTAGTAGGCTGCCCGTAAGCCATAAACGTTAAGCCGAGTCTTAAACGAGAATGGTTCGTATTGAATGAGAAGTAAACGAAAGAGGAGAGCGATGTCACTCACCTGGAAGTAGGGCGACGCAAGCCCGTCTTCGATGACGCAAATGGCGTCTGTGTAGTTGCACGTGAAGACCGAGACATTCTGGTAGCACGGGTACTGCGAGGTGCTGTTCTCTGTCAGGTCGTCGTCGCCACCTCTGCCAACGTCGCCATCGCCCTCACCGTCGTCCATGCCCCAGCCGCCGCCCTTCAAAGAAGCACACAACAAGCCTGATCAGTGCCTTCCGAATGCATTGGAACGTAATAATGGTCCCAAGGATTTGCGATTTTAAAATTGTAACGAAAATCACAGATCTTATTTATTTTTGTCTTGTGAATGATCTATGATGTTTTGTATGTAATTTATGTGTGTTCTCGGAATTTTTCTAGACATTTTCTAAACATTGTTCAGTTTAACAGAGTTTTTTATAATGAAAATGTTATAAGAAAAGAATAAATATATAATTGTCTTTAAAAAATGGCAAGAGACAACATATGAAAATCACAGATGTTGGGTTCTTTAAAGCGACCTTCTAATGATGCGATACGTCAAGAAGACAAAGGATGTTTATTTTTTTATGAAACTACTCTGACGAAAAATCAACAGAGAAGTGTGCCTCTTTTGATTTAGCCGTCTATGCTTACGCTGTGAACTTTATGTGGTTTGCAAAGGATTCTTGTTCCTCGCGGGACACTTAAGTTTCCAGGGGAAACAGGGAAAGTTAGTTAATTAGTTATTTCCTGCATTTGTCGCCAGACAGCGTCGTGAGTTTCCAGGGAGGCAGTGTTCTCTACTTCTCCTAATCTCCGCGCGACTGCTTCGAACTACGAAACCTGAGGCAGTGAATGAATGATGCTCTCCTACAATGCAGTTTGGGCCTCGACCAACTGCCCATCGTATCTATGTTGTACATTAGTGAGGAGGTACTTTGTAATGTACTTCCATTACAAATATACATTTTCAATATATTAAACTGTATCTTGTCATTGATTGTGCAATGAGTAAAAAAAGTTTTCCATGCTTCAATTCATTAACAGAAAATCTTGAATATAAGAGTACTATATGTTGTAACAGTTCTCTTTCTGCCCACATATCTATTATATATTTGTGATTTCAATAAGTGTCTAAGTTGAGAAGTTTTAATATTCAGCAATAGTGTGATACTTTTTCGAGCAGAGAATACAATTTGCATGTGGAAGAGGACAAAATAGCGCTAATATTCGATTTGTAGTGAGCTGTATATTGCGTGAAATGAGGATTTCAAAAGTGCTTTGATTCGATTGGTTGACAGCATCAAGCACATTGTAAAAAATGAATTTGAAGTTTGTGAATCACAAGATTCTCTTAACTTTATCGGAATCTCTAAAATAAATTTAGTCTGTAAATTATTGTTCATTACACACAATTATCAATACATCTGATTTTCTGACTCCTTTATTTATTTTGAAATTCAATTATAAACATTTTTATTTCTCGATTGGACTAAAAAGTATTTTCCGATACAGATCAAGGCAACAATAGAACGGGATCTACTAAGTGAATCTCGAGGATTGATTCTGATAAAAGAACATGATGAACAATTTACATGATTTATCTTATAAAAATAATCCTTTTTCAGGCGTTTCATTAATTATTTAATGTAAGTTTTATAAAACTTGGTTCAATTGGTTCTATATTAATCAAAATTCATTTAATGTAGTTAATGTTAAGAACAGAAATATTTAAAAAATATTGCAGGACTTAATACGCAACAGACTCAGCATTATTCGTATTAAAATCAATAATATTTGTAATGTTGAAATTTTGCAAGAAAACTATTATTTATAACTTGTTTGTAATTTAAAAATAATATTTGGATTCTTTTCGTGATTGCCATTAAGTGCATTTGTCACATGTTTCAAGTACGTTCTTGTGTCATTATTGAAATGATGATTGGGTGTCATTTTAATACGAAGACATCTTTATATACTATTTATTATAATCCATTCATGTAGCTACTAAAGAAACTGACTCGTTTAATACTTTTTGAAGCCCTGAAAACATAAAACAGTTTTTGATCATATTTTCATTCAATGTTCTGGTTCCAAATAGGATATAAGAGGCGATCCGTGTAAGCCTATTTTTCCCTGTGCGCCATAGCCACATTATTGGCCTTTGACCTCTTGGCAGGGTGTTGCGGGTAATGCCATGCGCCGATAATCCTTATTTACTTTTCATGAATAACAGGGTCGGGCGTCGACACCGTTAGTTTTAATTAGCGGTTTGGGCCGCTGGAACGCGCAGTTCGGCGTAACAGGCGCCGTTACCGTACTCTGAATTATACTTTCGAGGCGTAATATTCGTTTAAATGTCATACTTCCTCCGCTTCTACAGTTTGCGAGCAGTTTCTCCTAATTTTCATAATTGTCAGACAAATAATGCATTATAGAGACACTACATATCTACAAGACTACTTCTACAACACAATATGTACTACAAGTTAAGTTCTCTCCTAAGAATTTTTGGATTGTAATCTTCTTCTTGCAAACGACTGATGTGTCAATTTATTTCGTTGTCAGTTTGTTCATTAATATTACTGATATTGTTATGAACAAAAAAGTTATTAATAAAGAGAGGTAGATAGAGAAAGAGAGAAGGAGAAAAAGTGAAAGAAAGAATGAGAGAGAGAAAAAAAGAGAGAAAGAGAAAGAGAGAGAAAGAGAAAGAGAGAGAAAGAGAGAGACAGAGAGAGACAGAGAGAGAAAGAGAGAGAGAAAGAGAGAGAGAGCGAGCGAGAGAGAGAGAGAGAGAGAGAGAGAGAGAGAGAGAGAAATATGCAATTTACTGAACGCACGTTTTGTCGAACAACTGCTCTTGAATTGAATCGTAGTAGTCACACAGCGCTAGTTGTGCTGAACTCGTACTCGTTCGTTTAACTCATCTCTCCTGCTGTTACACTAATACTAGATGCGTTAAAACAATACTTTAACATACTAACAATTTAAACCCGTAAAGAATTAGTAAGTTACAAATACATTCGTTTATCTATCCAAAGTGGATTCCTTTCTGGAACCCACTAACTTTGTATTTCATGTTGCCTAAAATAATCGTCTAAGGAAATGCTGCTTTCTCAAAGCAGACATTTCGCTAATTGGTCTGTTTGTACCTTGTCACTCACGGGACGCTGTCATTTGTTTCTCGCTGTCTGCAGCGTTCTATTGTCTATGGCTCTCATCACCACGTGCAGTCGTAGCGACGCGTTGCAGTTGAAGCAAGAGAATCTCTAAACCGTTGGAAGAAAATGTCTTTTAGAAAATTTACTAAAATAAGAGCATTCTGGCTAGTGGTAATTAGTTGAACTATTTTAAATGTTCCATAGAATGCAATATTGAAATTTCAGTTATGTAACAACAACAAAACAACTGTACACATTAATAATGAATTTTAAAGTTAAACACATAAGTGTAGATTAACGCCGCATTGTACAATATATAATGCACCACACAAATGTTGGGTAATACGCTTAAGTTTACCATTAAGACACTTATAGCTCAGTTTTTTTAATGTTAACGTTCGTATTACTTCGCAATTCAATATACCGACCACGTCATTTTAATTTCACTTCGATGGAATAGTCGCCTTTATCTGACTTCCGTTTCGCCTGGAGTTTTGCATTGCCGCATCTGAGAGCCCGAGAGACTGGGAAGCCATGGAGAGGAGGGGGCAAGGGCGGAATCGCGCAAGCGCTCGTTAACTCTGCAATCTTCGTGTCGTAACGAGCGGACAGACGACAGCCGGCGTGGCTAGCCCGGCGCCTCCTGCGCGAAACGACCCGAAAGGCGCGCTCGGCAAGGAAAGAAAGAAAAGATACAAACCCTCAACAAGTGAAACTTTGAGCATAAAAATGTATCACTCAAGCTGAAGTGTCAGGTAATGAATAGATGACGAAAGTATTAATAATATAGGTGATGGGGAAAATATCTTAATTTTTTTCCAATGATATTGGAATGTTATTCCTGAAACGTTTTTAACCTCAAATTTGTAAAATACCTTAAGTTTTTTTATTTCCTAGAAAATATTTTTTTTCCTTTTCTTTCAGATTCCACCTGGGTTTTGTCTTCGGAAATGCACTTTGAAAGTAGTGGGCGTGCAGAGTCCTTTGAGGCGTGAGGTACGTGAGTACTTCAGTCACGAGAAAGAGCTTGTTTACTAATTGATCTAAACTGCATGCTTTTTATCGATAAAATTAATTTGTGTTCCAAGATCCGAATTATAATTCATATTTCACAGCTTCATTATCAAGTTATTTTTAATACGTTTTTTCTTTTTTACTGTTATTACATGTTCAGAGAGATGGAAAATGTGACAAGTGTTTGATGACTTAGAGAAAACTTAATCTAGTTTAAAATTGATTTGGCTTATTTCAAAATTGGGTGTGGAAACTAAATCTATCTACGAATTATTTTAAGTTTGAAAATATTTAGATGAAAGAATGGAAGGAAAATCTACTGTTGATTTTTGTTTTATATCTGTTTGTTACCTAGTATATAATGAGTAGATGTCTTTATGAAAGGTAAGTTTGTGTAATAGTTGTTTGAAATGAACGCTATTTGATGTGTTATTTCATTTATTTTTAGAGGTTCATGTAGCTCTTTCCTGATGATATATCGTGTAGCGTTTGTTTTTAACCATATTCGTTTTGAAACATTTGCGTGTAATTGAGGTTAGTGTCGGACGCAGTGATCCAGATTGGACAAGAACCAGTGTTTTTCAAAGATCGTACGTATTAGATGAAGTTCTCAGCTGCAAGACATCAGCTGTCCCCACGAATTTCAAAGATCGTTCAGCTTCTAATACGTATTTCGGATAAATGTAATTTGTAAAGAGGAAAAAATCAATTTTATTAATCAAAAGTTACACCTCAAAGCTAAAAATTTAATTTCATAAATCAATAAATCGCCTTTGTTTTTGTCAAAAATACGTAAGACGTAATGAACACAATAAAAAAAGCCGAAAAAATTTAAAGTTGCAATTTTAAAACAAAATCAAGCTCTGCCAATATGAATGATACATGGTTTGATATCATTTTTCAATCTAAAAATGTCATTCCAGGACCTGCATCAGATTCTTGGTAGGTAGTAAAAGGCTTTTTTAAATATCTGTTGTAGTATCAGTAATGCTTTTAGAAAAAAATTGTCTCAAATCAATAATTTGTAGATACCGTATTTAATATTTTAAAACATTACTATTTTCAAAAGTTTTATGAGACTTTGTGGAAGTGTGTATACAGTAAGACCACAGGAGATAATCCTGAACTGAAATATTTCATTACTTGCAGATAGTACTATTTACTCAAACAGCTATTTTAAAATAAACATTTTGCGATCAATATTTTATCTTCTATTAAAAATTCGAATTTTATTAGAACTTTAGCGTTGTCCTGGTTTTATATAACTTTGTCTTTTGAGTTTCAAATCATTGAATACCTCGTTCCATGTGAATGTTAGTCTCGCTCTGAAGGGAAGTTATTTGTGTTAGTTGTCACTATCGTTTATCTCCTCAGAAAATTTTAATGTTCAAAACACTAAAGTTTGCCGACTTATCTGTCGCACAAATTGGATTTCGTTTTTATTTTACGGTTGTTATGAGTATAAAAGAGAGAAATAATAAGATCTGCCTCAGGCCATAACGCAGCTAACAGCTGCGAAATATTTGATTGTTTATTGTGTGAAGGCTCCAAGTAGCCAGAGTCCTGGAAATGTGCTTATTAACTTTTCTTTTCGAAGAAATAATATTCAATTTCTCCTTGTCGCGACAGCGAGAAATTCCCAAACTTAGACCCAATTGAATTACATTCCTTGTTGCTGATGATTTCCTTCTTTATTCGAGTTTCACGTTCTACGGTCTAGAAATGAGAAATAATGGGGAATGCAACACAAGTAATTAGTGAATTATTTCGGTTGTTAAATGTATTCCTAGAATGAGAAGTTTTATATTTCTCATTTTGTTAACGTGAACACAAACTTTTCCTGGGTTTTCGTTTTGCCTGATACTAACCATGTCTAAGCATATATTGTTTTTATATAATTGAGAAATATTAGAACTCGAAAACAAATAGAAGTTCTTAACGGTATTACAAAATTAATGTTTGATAAGGGTGTATTATTAATTTATAGATTTTTATTTTATTTGTGCAATAAAATTAAAATTACTACGTGATGTTTTGTTGAATGATTTAAAATATTAATTAATATTTTTAAATTAATATTTGCTAAACATTGTCATCGAAGTTATGTTGAAGGTAAGGAATAAACTCAAATTCTGACGATATTTCTTGTAAAAAGTATATTATCTGAGAATTTTCTTAAAATTTAATCTTCGTTCTTACTAGCAAACTGCTTTTTAACTCACTTTATCATAAATATTTGATTTACGTGACAATGAAATATTATATTTAAGAGGAAATTACCTGATGTTGAAAACAAATTCACTAGCATCTTACTCTAATGGTTGACACTGTTTAAAATGTCATTCATATCTTCTTACATTTTCGCACGGTGCAGAAAAATAACCTACATTGATCCTTGCGTATATTGTCAATTAAATTTAATTCTACTACGAATGATTTCTGAAGTTACAATTACACTCCCTTTCGATTCAAATTACACTTCTAAAGAAGTTAATTTTTTCTATAAACTGAAACAGTACATTGTTTTTCTGTTGCTCCCAACATTTCTAACAACTTCCATATGAAGCACCTACTTGTAACAACCGGAACTTCTAAAGTCAGTCAGTTATATACATTTCCATCTCCTCGATATATAACGATTGCTGATAGGAAGAAAGTAAAATTAATCTATTCCAATAATCCAAATTCCCGGTGTTCTGAATATTT
Source organism: Gryllus bimaculatus (assembly GCA_017312745.1). Taxonomy (NCBI): domain Eukaryota; kingdom Metazoa; phylum Arthropoda; class Insecta; order Orthoptera; family Gryllidae; genus Gryllus; species Gryllus bimaculatus. The sequence goes on from BOPP01000117.1 coordinate 1,110,643, forward strand.
TATTTTTATGATTTTATCTCACAGCCTCATTCGTACAAAACTAACCAAGTACTACTCCCAATGTTTGTAAGAAATCGCGGGTTAGAGGATTTAAATAAATAATGAAGGATTTTGCATATCTTTCTCGGCAATGTTCAGCCACATTACAATATTTACCCCATTAAAATGTTTGTCTACCTTTAACGAGTCTTTAAAAAATACTCGTATGGTCTTTATCTTTTCTGAACTCACTGTAGGAATTTTTTTTCTAATCTTGGCTTAAGTTAATTCTTCAATGTCTCTAGGAGTAAGCAGGTTATCTTCTAGCCCAAGTGCAATTCCAAATGAAAATGAACTTGGAAGGACTGTAAACTCCTCATTTCGAACTCAATATCTTAAACGTTAGTATATGTTTTTTTCATAACCATGACAAGAAGGTAAAAAGTTCCCCCTGATAGAGATCACCTACTAATTGAGAACCTCTGCCCTTCGCCCCCAACGGGAGCCCCCCCACCCGGTGTAGGTACACGCCCACGCACGGCCCGCCCCAGCGACGACACCTGCGAGGGGTGAAAGCAAAGGCAGGGAGGGGCGAGGGGCGGGGACGGCGTAATGATGACGGGCACGTGGGAGCGCCACCTGACGGGGCTGCTCGGACACAATCTCTCGTAATTACCTTCCCGGGGGCCTTGGCCGGCCTCGGGCCGGACTAAGGAGGCCCTGCTTAATTGTTGGCGCGTCGCCCTGAGTACGGCGCAGCGAGGGCGGGTTGCATGTATGCGGCGGTATGGGGCAGGGAGGGGGTGAAGTAGGGATAGAAACGGAG
>BOPP01000117.1:1111669-1167487 GCA_017312745.1 Gryllus bimaculatus
CGGGGCGGCGCGCGGCAAGGGCAGGGCGGGGCGGGACTGACGCCGACCGAATACCGGCCGGCAAACGCGCAAATGGCTGAGTAAACGCAAAAGGGCGACGCCACGCAACGAAGGACGATGCAGCGGGGAGAAGAGGAAGAGAGAGCGCGGGAACAGCGCAGAGAGGAGGAAGAATCAGGGCGTGCCACGCCTGCAAAGGCGTCATAAACTAGCAGAGAAGCATTGAAAAACAGGAGTTATGAGGAACGAAGGAAACCACAAAATGAGTACACATAAAAATGTTTTTGTGAGGAACTATAAACATTGGATCTGACGCTTATTGTAATTAAATGTGGTAACATTTTCAAAATGATGTGCATAAGGTTATTAGGATTTCGAGTCCCAGAAACAAAACGTTTATGGTAATAAGAATGCAAATTAGTGAAACAGTAAATTAAGCGCCACTAATTAGTACAGAACTGCGATGATCCTTAACAAAATGGAATAGAAATATGATCTTTAATATGTGGTTTTGGAAATGGAACAATGACTCCACTTCTATCCATCTTGATAAATTGCAATTATTTATCCTCTTTTTGTTTAGACACCGTATGTTGAGACTGTTCAATCAAGCCCACTATAGGAAAGTTAAGAATATACGAAGAAGAAAAGAAGGAAGGAAGGGAAAAGAAGAAGAAGAAGAAGAAGAAGAAGGAGGAGAAGAAGAAGACATACTATAATGGAGACCGGGGAAAATAATTCTAACATTAAATTATCATATAGGTGTTGTGGTGCGTTATCGTTGGCATTTTTCATGGTACATGGACTAGTAGTCGTTTTGTGGCTTCCATCCAGCAGACAACTGATGATGATGGCTAAGCCATAGAAAGCTGCTCTTATATTAAATACTATTGTTGGCAATGACAACGTCTATAATTATTTCATTCAATTATCAGCTTCAAAATAAACATATTGTAATTTCTCCCGGAATACACATCATAACCGAAACCCTAGACAAAATTGTTCATAGAACAATTCAACAGAACGTGTTGAGAAAAAATTTAAAAAATGCATTCATAATATAAACATGTCTGAATTTTCAAAAACATTGTTTTGCCTCTGATTTACAATAGTTCAGAAACATGGGATTAGCACTATTTCTCGACTTCTTCAATTGCCGTACTGTAGCAATATTATAAAACGTAAAATTAATCAAGTTTGGCGAAATAGTATGAATCGTTTACCACAAAATGAGGTAATGCTCTCTCTCTCTCCCAGAAATTCTTAACAACAAACATCATATAGAAAATGAACCCTATTAATAAACTATGAGATACTGTAAATCTTGTAAGCACGTATATTGTCTAAAGATTACGTCAAATTAATAATGCATTAATAATGTATAATGTGTATTCTGTGTTTTTGTTTATATTTTGTTGCTGTTGATTGTGATCGCCAATGATCTGACAGATCAAGTTATCTTATGTAGATAAATTTTGTATTTATGTTTTTTAAAATTCTTTTGTATGTTCTGTTATACTTCGTATGTATTGTTTTCTGATTGTGGTCTCTAATGACCTTGCAGCTCGTGCGACCAATTAAATAAAGAATATTTATAAAAACGAGGTAAAGTAAAGTAAGCTCATGTGTTATTCTCCTCCGAGGTGATTAGCGTGTGCTCTGCGGTGCTGAACAGGTTCGCGCGCCGCCCGCACCGCTGCGCTGCGGCGCCGCGAGTGATTGCTCCTCCCGCGGGGGTGAGCCCGGGCGCTGGGGGGGGGGGGGTACCAGCCACAGCACGGCGCTCTGGGGGCAAACACCCCCTTCCCCTTAGGGGAAACGCCGTCCCTAATGTGTTCTTCCTGTGTTTGTCAGCCTGTTGGTGTAATTACTATCCGATTTGCTTTGTCGTCCTCGTCAACATCATCTAACATTACGAGTACATGAACTTCTAGTGTACGTGCTTTAAGAGCTTATAATTCATGCTTAATGGCATTGTTAGGTTACCTTTGAAATTGATGTTTATCACAAGAAGTTGTTTTAGAGTGTTTCTTAGGAATGGTATTGTTCAGTGATAAATATATATTATGAGATGTATGACGATTTTACATCTAAGATCAATAATTCTAATAGATTGTTGCAAGCAATATATTCAGCCACAGTTGGCCTCTATACCACTTGATAAGTCTGGGTTTCATTCGATTATTATTCAGAGCGTAAGTATACCCACTGCATACCCATAAGTAATCTAAAATTGTCAGTACATGCGTGATACTCAGTAAATTATCTGAAACGGAATTTGTGGTAGAAATATCAGGCCTGTCTTTCCTAGGCTGCAAAGTCCATATTCCGGATTCTAAGTTTCAAATAGAAAAATTCAGCATTTCCTTCTGATTTTATTTGACAAAAATCGGGAGTGCTAATGTCAATGCACGATCATTTGTTTTTCGTAATTACATGATTTGGACAATAGAACTCATTGTAATAAGTGTAATCGTCGTGATATACACGTAGGCTTCCGAGGCTCGAGTTCATGGCTGATATGACAAGCGAAACGTTGGCCTCTCTGCCAACGACGCGGCGTCACCCAGACAGCCACGAAGTCATAATCGTCGTGATGTTTTAAGACACGAGCTTCGTAAAATTTTGTGAAGAAATTAACAACACTTAAAAATTCAAAATATCCTATAAAATGTATCATCATTGGAATGTCGAACGCAAGTTTGGCTCGAATGTTACGGGCAGGGACACACGCGACTGACCAAGGGGTAAATATGGTCAAAGGGACGGCGCTCGGTCCGTGAGGTCAATTTGGCCAACGTCGCGGCACGGCTTTTTGAGCGGCCGCCGCTCTGCAGTGGCGCGCGAATCGCAGCTAACGACTGAACGAGCGCGCGTCTGCCCAGCTGTTTGCCAGCGCCAGCGCCTGCTCCGCTCCGCACCGCGACGCCCAGGCCCTGCCGCGCTGTGCAGCTCCACCGCGCAAAGGGCAAAGCGTAGGGCCATCCACTCCCCACGCGAGCCCTTTGTAGCCATTTGCGACGCCGATGATTGCGTGAACGGGCCGCAAAGGAACATTCTGCGAGCAATGTGCTGACGTGTGTTGCGTTGTGAGTGATGCGTTTGTTTTACGTGTTTCATCTCTTGTCACTTGGTCGTCACTGTCCCATCACTTCTCCTCTTTACACTTAATTAATGATCACGTTACTGCGTCATCAATATACCTAAATTCCTCGTCGCCATTTCAACATAAATGCATGCACACTCTTTTCAAATTTACGTCAACCTCTACCCAAATGTATGTGTATGTCTACATTTATAGATATTTATGACTACCTCTACACAAATTTCGCTACGAAAATTCATAACCGCGTCGTCGTGACAAATTATGACCCTCTCGTCTTATTTTCATGACACCTCATCACCACTTCATGACTTCATCACGTCGTCCCCACTCCATGATCACTTCACCACCAGGTAATGGCAGACTGAAAACCAAGCCAACACGACCATTTCACCACCGCATTACTACCTTGACACTACACTTTTGCATCACTACATCGTCCATACCTTTGCATCACTACATTCTCTCGATAATACAATCATCGTGACTTTTCTGCATTTCGCCTAATACAGTTCTTACAAGCCTGTAACCTCATCCTCCAGATTTGTTTCTCAGCTCCCCTGCATTGGTTCCCGTTTTTTTTCCCGTCTCTATTTGACTATTTTTGCTCCCTCGTTATATTCACCATTTCATTTCGGGTACTTCGCTTTAACCGGTCTCCATTATTAAACTCATGAAAACAGTTCCTTACAACCATGAATGATGCATAGGACCATAGAAATCTGCAGCTTCTGGTTTTCATTCCTGATACCTCATCCATTCTTATCTTTAGTATTCTCTACAAATGTCTCTGGCTCATTTAGCTAATGGTTCTACCAACATCTTTATTACTGGTACTTACATTGCCAATTTGAAACAATTCATATTCATCTTGCCTGCAGTAGCTTTCCCACGCCGCAAATTACTCCCCAGAATTAACATCCTTGCGCAGTCGAGCAATATGCCCTCCTGCTAACATATTAATTTAGAAGGTTGACCGTACCAAAGTTGACCGGTAAATTTAAAGCAGCCGCGTAACATTGTTTCTAATCATTGGATTAATCTATCTTTGAGAATTACAAGCTTTTTTAGAGAAGTGACCATTGAACCTCACAGAAACAGATTATATTTTGTTTTTTGTATGCCATGCAAGGCACAGTTATTTGTGCAATTCGACACAAAAGAAATCGTCTGTCTGGTTTTATCTAAATTCATGAAGTATTTAATGAAAATCCTTTAATCCAAATTTGTAAATATAATGACAAAAGTGCATTTCAAAAGTTTCTCCATTAATTCATATCCTTACAACATTCATACAACACTGGCAACAATATTTATCCATTTTTTGTTACCGGGGCCCGTTAATAAGAGATTTTCTGTCGAAAAATCTCTCTTTTCTAACACACGATTACAATACTTTATCTTCTTACAGAGTTACACGAGAAAGTAAAATGGAACCATGCGCTTCAACTTGCTTCTCAGTGGTAGACCATGACAGACCACCATGCACAATATATCTCTTATTCGGAATTTACTGCAGTTTAAAATGTCGAACCTCATTCCATTCACTTCAATATCAATGATTCCTTTCATAAGTCTAGCTTCGAAGATTGATACCAGAAATAAAAGTTTAACATGAATCAAATAATTCTGAATATTATTAATTAATTTTGTAATGAGCTTTGTTATGCCCAAGGTAGTATTTTGTGGGCTCAAGGTCGTGTAAATCTCTGGTCCCAAGCGCATTGCGTTCGAACGTAGTGACGTCACCATGGTACCGCTTCCGTCACCGCCGGGGCTGCCAACTTTACAGTCGCGACCTTCCATTATTTCCCCGCGCCTTTTGTTACATTTATTGCGCGACGCGTATTTCATCTCAAAGGCCCGCGATTTCTTGGCTTCTTTTTTTTTCTCATTCACCGCGCGCCCCGAGTTTTCAGCTTTTGCATATTTATTGAAAACGCTTTATTCTCAGAACGGGGTGCGTAGAGTGAGGTTGCTACGTCTCTCGCGAGTGGGTTGAGGCATGAGAGGATATGCAATATGAGTGGGCATGTGCCTTTCTCTTTCACGCTTGTACGACTGCGTGCAAATACTCCTTTATTTTGTGTATTAATTAATTTCTTAAGAGGCTGTCGTGAAATTCTGCTCATACTCAAGAAGAGGTACTGGGGGTACGGGTGAAAAAGTGGCATTCGTACATTCTTTACCTGAGGTGATACGCTAGTGAGTTTACAAATAAAACTACGGAGTGCTTCTTTCTACGCAATGTGCAATTTATATGCGATGTAAGGATTTGAATAAATACACGTCGTACATCTATTTCTTCGTGTAATGTCCGGGTGAAAATACTAATAATGTGTTATATTCATTGTTATATAATTCTTTACTAGTATATAATGAAATTACTCTATCAAAAATTTGTATTGTTATAAAGAACACGTATTATTATAATTCAAATTTCTTTAATATGCGACGTTAAATCCTTTTCCTGAATGAAATAGCAATTACCATATATTCTGATATATTTTTACTTTTCTTTTCTTATTCAACTCAAGAAAATATTTTTAGAATATACTCAAAATCGAATAATAAATTGATTGATATCATTCACATAATTTGGCAGTCTTAAACCGAATAAACCACTCATCGTTTTGCTTCCTCGTCTTACTTCGAAAAAAGAGCAAGAGAAAACAGAGAGTTTTGACTGAGAAAAAGTTTTGTACGGAGCTGGTCACGAAAAACAAGATAAATCTTATTCCCATATGTAGTAAATTACTTCTAATAACACTTTGTGTTGTTATAATTTATCTTTCGTATGTCCGCGAATATCGTTATATCGAAAAATCGATTGTCGGAAAAACTCTGTCTGTCCATCCATGGTCTACGGTAGCGTAAAACCAATCAGACGAGTTTCTCTATAATTAATATTCCTCGATTGATCTAAACGATCTCCAGGACCTGCAAGTTTGAAACGGAGTTTTGATTCCGGTGGTACTTTTGAAACATTTTTTGAGTGTTCTCAAAAATAGCTTTAATTTCTTTTACTAACCTCTGTCATGTATCCGTAATGTAAAGATGTTATGTAAAGAACGCTTAAATAATGGCACATCTCATTTTTATTGAAATTCCTTAGTTGTCGAAAATTGCAAAAGTTCTAAATCTCTAAAAGTTTTTTTTATAATGAAATTGCTTTTAAAGGCAATTCTTACAGTAATATTATGTATAAAATTTCGAAAATACAAGTAGTTATCGCGTAATTTTCTGTGAAATTTAAGCAATTTATAAACAATTTTCACACCTGCATTTTTCCTTTAAATTTTCCCCTTGTATGTGTAAAAGAGAGAAAAAAAGTGGTGCTTATCTCAGTTACGGGAGTTCTCTGTCTTATTTTTGTAAAATTGTAAAAATCGGCTAACCTTTAAAAAAGGTTGCATGTACTTGTTTTTTTAAACAACGAGAAGTATTTGCGACATTTTATACTTAATGTTAACGGAATTTATAAAAAAACTCTTTTTCAAAACCAACTTCAAATTTTTTCTTTAATTTTTTCCGCGGATAGAACTAGTTAAAAAGAATGGCGCAAGCCTCGTATTTGTCGAACTCTGTGACTGGAAGAAAGTGTATGCCATGCTAGCCCAAGAGTTAAATTGTTGAGTAGTTATTATTATGACCTATTATCTTTTCATTCAGTAAAAGACTAACTAATGTACAACGAAGCTGTGGCTGCGATAGGTATCATGGCATAAGCTCATCTGATCGTTATTTGGGGAAGCAAAACCCGAATGAAATCATCTGTATGCAAAGAGGTAATATTCCGTCGTTACTCTACACACTTGTTGATGTGACATCTGCTGTGGCATTTACTGACACATTGGATGTGGGTGGATTCCAATCCACCCCGAGCTCTGTAGCTTCATATCGAGGGGGCCGTGCCTACCCTCAATACGCTCTCGCTGATGCAATATCACGTTGCGCCCTTGACAGACAGGTGACGCGAAATTAAAAGAGAAAGAGAGACGAGTAGACAGTTATTCGGCAGACTCCGCATATTCACCGCGCAAATGAAGGAAGGAAACGGATCGCGGGAGCGCTCAAAGGAAAGGGAAACTGGATTACTCGTGCAAGATATTACGGGATCGAATTCGATTTATGGAAGTCAGCTGCATGTTTTCTCTCGGGAAAGGGGCACGAGAGAGCAGTTGGGGAAAAATTATTCTCAAGATCCTGCAATGATTTTTTTCCCGTTTACATAGCCAACATATATTTGCGGCTCGTAAAACCGTTAGATATCTTGAAAAAGCAAAATAATAGTGTTTGCACATTCAAAGATGATCTTGCTTACCTGTGTCCAGGTATTTCTATTTGTAAATTCATATTCTCCAAATGAAATATAATATATTATATTTATTGTTTATTATATTATATTAATTATATATTAAAATATAATAAAATATAATTGTGACGTGCGATTTAAATTTTTAGAAATATTCGAAAATAGAATGTTCACAATTTTGTTGCAATTTTGCAGGCCTACTAAGTGTACATCCTAAAATACAAATAATATTACTGCGCACAAAAAATCTTTATTGTCGACTAGTTTTAGAATCGGTTCTTAACTATTTTGTTGTTGACGTGAAACCAAATCAGGAGCAGCAGCTGAGATTTTGGAATAATTAATAGTGTGATACCTTTGAAATTGGTGAATACGCTGACATACAAAAAACTCATTTTATAGTACTTTTAATTCCTTTCTAATACTTCTTGTACAAATTACTACTCTTCTTGTACAATTATTACGTAGTGTGTATATAATATATATATATAATATATATATATATATATATATATATATATATAATATATTATACAAAATTAGGGAAACAAATACGCCTAAAAACAAGTTTTGTGAATTGAACTTATTAACAATTCTTTACAAACTTACAAAGAAGATATTTTGATGATACAAGTAGTTGTTTTTTGATTCTAATTGCATTAAAAGAATACAAATTAACTTTGTTACATTTGAAACGTTTCAATTTAAACATAATCGTAACCACATCTTTACACGCAAATCTCTTTATTTATTCAATTCCAATCCGTACACGCAATCTTTCTCTCGCTTTTTCTCGAGCTTAGCAGTGTTTAAATTTAAGTCACGTTTCGTATTGCAGAATGTGCTTTTCATACAAAAGAACTTTCATAAAGGAATTTCCTTGCAAAATCCAAGTAATTCTAATCTTCTTTAGAGTAGTTTCTAAGATAATGAAAGTATTTAACTATTGTTTAACCTGAAAGAAAGATCATAAAATAATCCTCGCCAAAGACAATTAAGAGCGAGTAACTTAGAGGTGTATTTTGGTGAATTTGGGAAATCATTAACATTAGGGAGAATGCATAGTGTAGAAGTAAAATATTGTAATGCTGAATCAATCATCTCGTCCCCTAAATTAATTGTAGGAGATTCAAACCTTGTAAAAATTACTTCGTCGCCTTGTAATATTTTTTTAATTACGTTTAGAAGTACTGTAATATTATATGTAGTTTTCTAATAGGTATGATTAACATCAATATTTAAGAGGTTTTCTCTTTTATACACAAGTGGAGATTTCTTTTTCAAATTGACTTCGTACACATATGACGGGAAAGAAAGAGAGGCAATATGAAATAATACAAGATATGGCTCAATATAAACACACACATAGTGACAGAAACATTGATTATATGGCAACGGGACCTCATTTTCAATTGCACTTGCGTTGCACCTCCCATGAAATTGGGTAAAGAATCTGGACAAATGCATTATCTTACAAAAATTGAAATTTGTTCAATCAATCAAGCAGATCAATTAGGATACAAACTGCTCTGGTGAGATAAAACCTTTTTTGCTCATATTGTATTACTTAGAGAAACATTGGATATGGCGATGTGAATTCCCTGTTCTTCGGCACTTCTATTGGCAAAACTATTGTGTAAAGAACCAAGGTTTCAACCTTTGGTGTAAGTAAAATGGCTAGCAGCAAATCATGCTGGAAATCAGAATGGCAATGCAATAGATTCTTGAGGCGCAAATAATGAAAATTAATTTGGTAAAAACGCAGCAAAATACTCGAATCATTTAGCGCAAGTTACTGTGTTTCAAGTACAGTTAGCATACGCACTTAAAAACAGTAAATACGACAAAAGGTTTCTATGAGCATTCTAATGAAAAAAATATATATTTAAATTTTTATGTTGTTTTCTTAGCACTGGAGATAGTCTTGACAGAAGTGTTGAAGAACCGCATCCTTTACAACAACCACAAATCTATGTTAATTTCAAATTCTTACATAAGTATTTCGAGAATACATTTCAAGAATTCCGTGTACGTAGGCATTACTTCTGACGCTCAGATATTTGCGGAGCATCGCTCTTTTGTATCAAAGGCAATGGTTTGAAGATAAAATACACGACGCAGAAGTCCTGTGCGTGTATTATATGCTTCCCAAGAGATCAAAACGCTGACGGAGAGCGCTGCACGCCCTGGGCCACTAGCGGAAACTTTCCGGAAATTAATCGGATGCTGGCGACCCGTCGGTGCGCGAGGGGAGAGAGTTAAAGTTTGTAGTTGAAGGTGCCTTAGGCTTGGGAAAGGGAACGGAAAAGAACACAACTGTGCGATCAATAACGATCTTTATCACCTCTATTAATGTGTTGTTCCTTCTCTAATAACACAGAGGGAATCTTCATGTAATAGGCCCAAGCATATATTGTTTACCTGAAATTGGGTTTTCTTGACCCAGTTTTATAACTGTTAGAATGTCTATTGACTTATTGTGTAGACCAGGTTTGTCATATTGCGCCCGCACCGGCAACGTGCCCATCTGGTCTGCTGTGCTCCTCCAGCGCTTCTGCGAGCAAGGGATGTTTCCTCTAACTCCGCTCTCGTTTCCCCTCAAAATCCAAATTGGTCGTGCTACAGAATGGCTCAGACTTTGTCGCACTAGCGACGTTTCTAATCTCTATAATGTGGACTAGCTTTTACGATTTGCCCCACACTCTTCCATCTGTTCTAAAGGTAATTTTTTCACATTTTTTTTCACTTTTTCGGCTCCCGAATGATAGAACTGAAATATGACTTTAAGAATATTATGAGAAAAGAAAAGCTGGTCCAGTTTGCAAATTTTTTATGAAAAATGGAGAGCCGTTATTGAGAAAATGTTAGAGCGTTTCTAAAACTGCATAATTTTGAACTAGTATTCAAAGAAAGCTTGAGTTTTTAAGAAACTTCATTGGAAATCATTTAAAGGACGTATATGTAAAACCGAAATTATGTATAAATAATATAAATTTTAACTACGTGAGTTAATTTTAAAAACATTTGTGCAATTTTGAAAAAAAATAGATAATAAATTAAAATGTTGTTAATTTCATTGTTGTTGTTAGTTTTGAAAATCCTACCAGCGTCGGAAATCTAACTGTAGAACCTCCCGATAAGAGGCACCGCAGTAACATCAGTTGATTTCCTGAGCCACCTTAGCCGGTTTGCTCATCGCGTCGCGAGTGTACAAATTAGTCATACAGAACGTTTCAGAACACATATTCCAAACTTCTTGGGCATGTAGAAGGCTCGAATATGATCACTTTTTGCCAACGAATATGTAATGAAAATTTCATATAACGAAGTCTACATACGTGATGTTTCCCCTAGCAGTTAGGCAACTCCTTATGCACACATGTTGAACACATCACGTTTTGACCCAGTCAAGGAGATTTTATGCACCCACCGAATATCTGTACATACGAAGTTGTCTAAAATTCAGGGGCAAATGCCACATGAATACATTCATATAATTCCTTTATATACCGTTTTTCATAGTATTTTCATTAGCATTTTCGTTCCATCTGTATAACCTAGAACAGAGTTCTCCAACTAGCGGCTTAGGGGCCACATGCGGCCCGCAGAGTCATTTATTTTTGCCCGCGAAATGGTGTTTGTCAAATGTGAAAGTTCCTTTCATCCAAATGAGCTGAGTGCTTTGTTCGCCTCGTGCACGCGCCCTGTCGGAATCTAGACCCTTTAATGTAAAACTGGTAAAGTGTAGATTTATTGAATGTTTTTTGTACTAAATTGAAAAATTCAAAATCATCTCAATGTGTTTCTCTGCGCAATGCATCGCACGGCATGATATCACCCAAGCCTAGCAAAGTGCCGAGGAAAGCAATATGGGGTCACGTGTGGATCGCCCGAGTAATATAAATATGGCCCGCAAGCGTATCAAAGGTTGCTTCGTGTTTCGCAATATAAATTAACGCACATTTTCCCATTGCCCAAATCACGTCCACTTCTCTCTCTGCTCAAATGTTTCATATTGAAAATATTATAACTCCCAATAGCCAGAAACATCCTAAAGAAACAATGCAATGAAGTTCTGAAATTTGTGAACGCTATATTTTGTTTTAGACGAGATTGCTAAGAATTTCTTGCTTCTAAGCATTAGAGTATGATACAGACTTGAGATGGTTCGAATCTTTCAAATCTTTGCAGAATACATGCCGCAGCTTGGTTGCTAAATATCTGGGAGTGGTCAATGTAAAGCAAACAGTGGTTTATCTTCGTGAATGCTGATGAAATTCCTGCGTGTAAAATGAACCGTTTAATTACGCATGTATTCCTGCTGTACGTCTTTGCACATCTCGATGCCTAGAGATGCCGGGGGGGGGGCTGCCCACTGACAGTACTTCATGTGCAACCGGTGGTGTTCTCACCAGTCTCCTCATGCACTGCACCGTCAGGGCTCGTAAGCTCATATCAAACATTGTACATGCTCGGAGCCACGTACAAGTCGTGAATCCATTCCGCTTATTTTTTATCAGATAAAGGAAACCAGGTTACCACTATACGTCCTCGACGCTAGAGCCCATTCTTTACCGGCTGAAGTGGGTGCAGACTCCCAACTGATGTCACTACAGGATCAGAAGGTTCTCGGGTCGGAGTCCCGACAGTTGTAGGATTTTCGACACTAGCTATACAGCTAGGACGAGTTCAGTCGCTGTATGAGGGAGAATTCTAGCTTCTTGCAGCTCTTATTGGATGTTTCCGCGGTTTCTCCGATTCACACAAGGCAAATACCGGAGTAGTATTCTATCAAACGGGTTTAGACAGCGCGCGATCATTCCTTCATCTTTCTTGTTCTATTATCACTCTATACACACACTCACGTGCACTACACTAAAACACATGCCGAGAAAGCAGTCGTGAGCTTAGAGCTTGTCCCAGTGCCACGCTGGTGGGATATTCCAGGTTCGGGTAAGTCTCAGCAAGCCTACGTAGTCGGCACCGGATCTCGCCATACAGCTGGGGAAGATGACCGCCACCTCACGCTTTAAAAACATGCACTATACTTACGAAACGAATGATCTTAGCAGCGCCCGGAATCACTAAATGTATCAATCAACTTGGACCTAAGGCCGGTGACAGACCGTACTGAGATATGCGTTGCACGTTACTGTGCGACGAGAAATGTGGAAATAGCCCGGTGTTCTACACACTAGAAATTCGTCACTCGATGTCTAGAAATGTCTTTATGAGTCACAAACGTAGGGTCATCATTGTAGAGTTTGCTACAAGATTAGCTGAGAATCCCATGTCTGGTTCTATTGGATGCTCCTGTGTAATTTTAACCAGTGAATTTTTTGTTTTGCCTCCATCATTGTAAATCCTCTGTACAACGAGTCTGCAATGGCTGAAAAGATATTCATTTGTGCATTTTATTTAAATCATTTTTCAGTTATTGATTGTAAACAAATAGCTCGAAACTGTGCGTGACGTATGAGGGAGACATATAATGTGTGCAAGTTTTATTGTCTCTTTTTCCTGTTTCTGGTCGAATTATAATTAAACGATAAACGACGATAAAAAGTAATAAATGCACATATAAAATAAATCCATTATAAAAATAAATGTAAAGAATGAATTAATTCAATTCTTTCGAAATTCCCCTTAAAATTTTTACTTTTATAATGTTAATTATATTCTGCTTCTTATAAGTAAAAATAATATCCCAAAATTTTTTTATTCTACATTTCTGTTTAAAGAAAAAATTAAAAACTGGATGGTTATCACATCTTTTTTTCACTGATCAATTCTTTTCCACACTCAATTCTTTATCGCATATTAGTTTTTATGCGCGGTACTAAAAGCCTAAATGTCGCTTAAGAAATAGAACTGTAGACACAGGTCCTACGAAGAAGCGGACGGAACACTCTTTCTAGAGATTGGGAGTCTGGAAGTCTCACTCGCTTCGATTTTCCACATTTCTCTTTACACATTTTTTGTAACACATTTCTCGGTCTAGTCCATTGCAGACCTAACCCGAGATTCGAACCCACAGCCCGTGTGTAACGCGTACTTGGGCGCAGACGCCCCAACCCCTTGCGCTAGGCAGGCCGGCGATGCTCGATTTTGCTACTTTTTACAGGGCTACTGGTAGGCAGCGCGGCAGGATCGAAATACGACCGCCTGCGTCTCACCCCTCTCCCTTCCCACCCCAATCCCCGCTTCCCCCACACTCCACCCGCTTCCCGCTTCCCGCCCCGCGCGCTTCGTACCTCGCGATCGAGATTAAACGTCGACCTTATTACGAGTGGCGAGGGCGAGGGACGTCCCGATAGGGCGCCGAATTGCACGGTGCCGCTGGGAGAAGGAGCTGAGCTCTCGCTCCGTTGCTGCCCATCGCTTTGCCCCGCTTCGCCTCACTTTATTTTGCTACTCAATTATTTCGAAATTTACGACTCAGGTCTTCACGCGTCTTTTTAATATTATTTTCTGTAACGATGTACTGCTATAACGGCGTAACGCAACTAAAGAAACGAAAAGCCGATTAACGGCCGGTACACATTAAGGCATTTTCTAGTCCCATTAGTAGAATATAAATAAATGAGGTGTAACAAAAGATGGCGTATAGTACTACTATTCCAGAATAGTAGTTTACTTTCCAAGGCAAGAAAGTGGGCGTTTCCATGATTAGATGGCAGAGTTCACGGCTACGGCCGATAGGCTGAGTCTAGGAATCCCTTCATATCCGGAAGTCATTTTTGCCGCTTGATTTACAATATTTTATTAGAGATCTCAATTTTATGACAAGGAGCTCTAGATTACTGGGTTACTTATAACAAATTCAGTATTTTTAACAATGAGCCTTTATTACACAAAGTTGATCAGTAATTGCTTAAAAACTTACAAAAATTAAAAAGAGTTTAATCAGTTTGACATTAAGAACAAATGAAAGTTTCTTTGGCTTTTAATAGTTAGTTCTACACCCTTGGCAATATTGACAGCATAAACAACATGTTATAAAATGTCTCCCACGTTGGTAAAATATTGATTAAATTTAACGGCATTAATCTGATTAGATTGCTTATATTGCTCATTAAATACGCTAAACGTTGATGTATACTGTCAAAATACTGAATTATACGTCAAGTACCATTAATGATAAAATTACGTGGCAAGAAGTTATTAGGACAGAGCGCCTTCGGCGAATTCTTGACAATAGAGGCTACTGAGTGCAAATGCGTGAGTTAACAAGCCTGGGAGGGACCTGGGAGGGGCACTTCTTGATCTCTTTTTTCAGAAGCACGCTTTTTATCATCTTTGGTAAACATTTTCAGATAGCAATATAGCCGCTACTTGAGCATATTACCTGCACAGGACATATTTGCAACATTTACCTTAATTGACAATCACAAGAATATACTACTTATTTTTTCGTTCCGCGGTTACTACGTTTTTTGTTTTCTAATTGCAGTATTTTCAGTTCTCTTACGAAAATTACTTTCGGTATGTTTCCAGGCTGATGTTGAGAATATTCATGACAGAATACTGTGAGAGTATGCATCCTCCTTTTAGACTGTTTCAAATTAAGTCTTTTTGTAATTTATATTACATTTTTATATAAAAAATTATATTACTAAATGTGTTGAGCGACACACGGCCGATATCACAAATAATGGAATTGGTTGGTGATATTCCTCAGTAAATACACATGTAATTCAACCACGATTGTTATTTTTTCTGTGTTATTATAATGATGTTAATAACTATTTACACTCTTCTACACGTGGAACAAAAATAATTTCTGTTAATTTAAGTATTTATCTCTAAATTTTTGTAGAGGGGACATAGTGTGCATTTAGAGCATGTGTGCTGATTAAGCAGAAGTTGAAAATAAATTCGCCCCTTAACGATGATATGAGAGAGGATGTTTGTATTCCAAGATCAGAGGAAGCTTTGAAGGCTCTTTGGAACCACCCTGATTTCAGAAATAATTATTAACACCATTCAAACATTTCATATTTACATATATCATTTTCTTCTTCAACCAGATATTCATAACTATATTAAATTCACTTCTAGATTATATTTTTGGCCCTAGTTTTACTTCATGTTGTCATTCAAAGCTGACATGATCCAAAACAGTGCATTTGTTTCCCGTCATGATTCAGGCGGAACTGAGTGAGAGTTATTCTAATTTTTACAGCAAATTCCCTCAGATCTCATTCTCTTCATATTCCTTGCTAAATCCTTGTCGACATTCGCATTTCTCTGAAGACCAAAGAGGGTAGCTATATGTCTTTCCATCGACCAGGTCTATTTCTAGCTTCATTGTGATGGATTATTACTTCCTTTATTTCTCAGCGGGAACATTGTTTTACGCGTGCCAAAACCAATCGTGGAGAAAATATTTTAAGAGAATGCAGGCTTCATTCTACTTAACGTTTTAAGGTACTCCAATCGTTTGGTTTATTTTTAACGAATGTATCAACGGCTTATGTTCTCAGACACCATTATCTTTATTATCAGCGATTATTAACATTACTGTTATTTATATATTAATATTAATGTAATACCATTAATTTAAAGTTAAATGACAATAATTAACATAATTGAATATATTTAAATCACAAACAAGGCTGGTTCATGGGACTTGGCCAATAAAACGACATTCTCAACCTTCGAAATTAATGTCCATTGACAAAGCCTCATCAACCATTATATATTATTATTATTATTATTATTATTATTATTATTATTTATTCTTATCTAGTTTCAGACTGGTTTGTGTCATTTTCTTGACGGATACTGCGAGGAAGTTAATGAAATTAGAAAATGACAACTACGTGGTATTATTCGTACATCTAATACTCTACCAGTGTTAATGAAACTTCTGTCTTCTATCATTTTATCTAAAATCAGATCACAAAGCACCTTCAAATATAGCACTGTCTTCCTCTTACTTCACCATCATTTTTATCTTCTCTCGCACCCCTTCTTCTTCTTCAATTTCTTTGAAAATTTTCCTGCGGATAAACCTGTCCTCCTGATAACGACCGCTCTGTTCTCGCCAGCTCGAACTCATTTTTTCCGTTCAGAAATCGCTCTCCGTTCCTCGAATATCACGCGACCTCCGTTAGAATCCGTCGTCGTATAAAACGCCCGCATGGAAACCCGAGCGGCTATGGCACCCGCTCGTTTGCGGCATGCTAAGACAAGTCTGCGGCGGAGGCGGCGGCGGCGGCGGCGTATCGCGTGCGGAGCCAAGTCTCTGTGAAATCTCTCTCGCCGCCCTGCCTCTCACCCCTGGGGCAGCGGCAGGGCTGAGCCGCGCGCGCAGAGAATGGGGGTCGTTAGCGACCCGACATCGCCCTCTGCTCCCGTCGCCGCCTCCGCCGCCGCGGGCTCTTACGCTACCGCCGCCGCGACCCTCTTTGCTCGCTTCATCATCCCTCATGCGACCTTCCCGCTCCGATCCCCGGTGCTCACACTTTGCAGCGACCTTGTGCCCCGATTGTTTTCATTTTATTACGCATTACTCTTATCAGATGCAATATGAGCACCAATGGCTTTGGATGTGGGAGCGGTCTTTAAATCGTAATCATCCGACATAATACACCAGTAAAATGTTTATTACAAAGACAGAATTAGCAAGAGAAAGTTAGTAGTATAACGATTTTGTAGAACGTAATTTAGTAGACATGTCATATTAATTTTGATTGCATTTATATGGAACAAATTACCTAGGATTTATTTCATTGTATTGCTAAGGATAAAAATAAGTTATTGATTATGATTCACTGATATATTTGGTATTAATATATCAGTGAATCATAATTGACAGTAATAGAAACATTGTTGCTGTCAATAGAAGTATTAATAAAAGTTATTTTGTTGAAGTTTAATCGGTGAAATTATCTTGATCACAATATATATTATTTATCTATGGTTGAGTTTGTGCTCGCCCGTATTGGTGCCCTAATGTGTCTGTTTCCCTGGGGTTATTCGGTGAGCTAAAGTTTGATGTTTGGCTTGAAATTCCAAATCCGAATTAAACGTTTAAGTATAACAGATTACACCCAACGTCAATACCAGTTGACGCATATATTATACAATATTATAATCGACATATTTTCAATGAATACATACTTGACTGAAATCAATTTTGACCATATTTTATGAGTTAAATCAGTAAGGCATATATAATATTTTAATACAATAAGAAACATTCTCATCAGAAATTTCAATCAAAACCAGATGGTAAATAATTTCATGTTATAAAAGACATCGTCACATAATAGGTTTTGTTCATTTCTCTAGGCTCACATCAAGCAAATCACAATCATCCACAGTGCTACAAAATTTACAAAATATGTAAAAGTTTGTGGTAAATGGAATTTAAGGGATATATTTACAAAACTTAATAACTGGAAACGGTAACTTGAACCCCAAAAGGAGATCAAATAGTGCCCCTTCTGACTGACAATTTTGAATTAATCATTTAAATCTTTCATTCTTCTTGAAGAAGATTGGGAAGACTATTGGACCAAAACAGAAGGAGACCGCACAAAGTGGAGAGAAGCTGTTCACACACTCGACGAAGTCTCTTGAGAAATAATATAACAGTGAAGTGATAGTGAAAACTGATAGTTTAGTGATAATAATTAGACATGAACAAAAAGAATGAAACTGTGCATAGTCTTAGAAATCTATGAAGAAAAAATAAACAAAAAATAGTAACTAACAAGCTATTTACCTTATCAAGTAAAAACCACCTTTCAAAGTAAGACGCCTTTGCCCTAATAAAAGATGTGAACATGTTAATAATAATAATAATAATAATAATAATAATAATAATAATAATAATATAATCTTTCATTATAATTGCGCAATACTTCCTTAGCTCTTCAAGACAGTGCCTCCACCGTGCGTTTTCTTTGACTACACCCCCTCCACGACCGTTGTCGCTTGAATCTGGTTCGCTCTCTCCGTCACCACCTTATCCGCCCTCGTTTCCGCCGCCACCGCCCCCTCCTCCTCCTCCTCCTCCTCCTCCTCCTCCTCCTCTTCCCACCGCTCGTCATTGGCGCGCAGGCAACTCCCAGTTCCCGTTCCCTTGCAGCTCCGTTAACACCGTTGCCTTTATCTTACTGCCGCGAAAGCGAAGCCCGCTAAAAACTTTGTCGCCAAGATTTCGACGCCAGCGCTGTTTTAAAGCTCCGAATTACTTCTACTGCGCTCCTTTTGCGATGTTTGTGACGAAAAAGATGTGACACTGGAGAGGCGGCAGCTGCTGCTTGAGCGGAATAAGTGAAGTTTGTGTTTCAAATGTTAAGGTGACTTAAAAGTTACGCCACTGTGGTGGAGTTGTGAACAAAGTCTTTTATTTATATATCAACTCTGGTAATTCTGTATTAGTTAAAATTTTGGAACTGTGTGGTTATATTTTTAAAACATCTCAAAAGGATGTTTTTGCTGCACATTTCTACGTATTTGTCAAATTCGTCTTGTTTTTTCTTGACGTCTATTTATCCAGTAGACCCACTAAATTTTACCAGTAATTTTTCAATGCTTTTAATACCATATAACAAGTAGCACTATCAAGACAATCATTAGTTTTAGATCATGAACTAATGACACATCTACTGCTTTATTTATTGATTTATTTTCCTGGAGCGTCAACTGCTACGGTCATTAGTTGTGTATGTGTTGTGCACGTTCTTATTGCGATGATCTTCCGCCGCTGGAGGGCGAGAATCGACGCCGATCTCCACGTTGAACTGCGTGGTTTTCCTCTACTAATTATCTTTCACCAGCGGGTACAGCCCCAGCAACGACAAGCTCTAAGCATCCGACTGGTCTCCTGACATGTGTGGTAATGAAGTGCATGTAAGTGAATGTGTAAGTAAAGGGTGAAGATAGGACAGACAGGAAGAAGTTAAGATCGTGGGCGATCTGTGGCCCCTTTGTTAGGGTTCTGCTCCACTATTGGCCTAGTCTTGATCGAAAAAAAACACGTAAAAATTCTCATAGCAGCCGGCCGCGAGAATTGTCATCCAGACAGCGGCTGAATTCGACCTAGCTATAAAGCTAGTGTCGAAAATTCTGTCACCGTCGAGACTCGAACCGTCGACCTCCCGATCAGTAGCACCGCAGTGACGTCAGTTAATGCCCGAATAACATCACCCGGTAATAATAACGTGTAGAAATAACAAAAAAAATCGTCATAATAGGTTTTATTTACAAAAGTATGTAGATGGTCAACCACACGAACCTGATAAGAAGCTTACACGAAGGGAAGGTGTTGGCGCTTTTGCTTTCAAGCGCGCGTGTTTTTTTCTCTCTTGTCCGAATAACACACGAATCGATCTCCTATTCCGGTCACGACATTTCGCGGGAATTGCGGGCCGTAGGTGCAACTGCGATCGTCGCGTCGCGTCGCGTTGCGTCTCGACGTTGGGCTCCGGCCTCCTTTCCTTTCGGTCAGGCCGCAGAGCCCAACTCACAGAGCAGCTGGTGCACCAGAACGCGGGAAATCAACCGCAGGAGGAACACAAACGGGAGAGACGGTCCTGAAAATAACGCGAGGCGGAATGCCCCGCAACGGACTTCCTGCTCCCAGAAGCGGACGCGATCAGATAGAAAAAAATGAAGAACCGAACGGGCGAGGGAGCTTGTGGAAGGAACGCTGAGTGACAAGGAATATCGGGTAGAAGCGAGATGGAAATCGTTTCTTATTCCAGTTTTGGGCGTGTCTGCTTGGCGAAGGAACGTGGAGTAAACACGGGTTCTAAGTCGGGAAACAATGGCTCACACTTGCCCGGAACGGATATAAACTGGGTAGAACCATAAAACAACGTACTCACTAGATAAAACCGCTTTAATCAAATCCACTACTTCTAAAAACAATGACTAAGAGCATCTATTTTTGTAAGATAAATTGAGAACCAACAGATAAATATTTCGAAAGAGAATACATTTCTTCTTATGGACTCAATATGTAATTATTAATCAAAAAGGGTTGCAATTCTTCTTGAACTCACTTGAAATACGCTATTAATGTATTTATTAAATTCCCTGAAACTATATTAAATTATATGAAGTTAAAAGTACAGGTTTGCTAAGTGCAACGTTAAGTTATTTATCTCTGTTTACATACATAAAAAATATGAAAAAAATTATGTTTTACCATTTATATTTATTACTAATGAAACAATCCTTCTTAAGTTTTGTCAGTTGGAATGTTTTTGTCATATAATACACGAGGAAACTATATATGTAATAAAAATATGTAATGCGTACCTTTAGGGTTATTTCGGTTTACTCTGCGGCGTTCCCTAAGCGAAATGGCGAAAGGAGCTTGAGGCGTTTCATATTTCTTTATTTTCGCTGGTGGAGCTAGGAGAAGGGGTAGATGCTTTGAGTGAGTGCGGTTTTCTCCTGCTTCTGTTTGTTCCTGAACAGAAGCCATAGCAGGGTGCGCGCCTTGTCGAGACTTCTTTCCATACAAAGTACCAATACATAAACATGCAATATCTTAACATCAAAAGCGGAGTGGAATTAATGTAGAATCTTTTTTACTTTTCTCTCGGTCCTGAATACTATACGAAAAGTTATACACCGACTACACTTTAAAACACAATATAAAATGAGAATGACTATGTTGCTTATTTCCACGAATATGAAAATATTATTTAGGTGACTTTATTTCAAATATGTTCTTACTCTAAAAAAAATACCATTCCTACTCAGAAGCTACCGAAATATAACGTTTGTGGGTTCCATCCAAGGAAGATACAACTAGTTTGTAAAGATTATTTTAAATACTTTCTTAATACTCGTACAAACAATAATGAAAAGTACCGTACATTTATGTTGTAATTCTCCAGACAATTTTAGGTGGAATACAGAACAATTTATCTGATATTTAGCTTTATATAGTATTTAACTATTTGCAATGTTCCATCCCATAATTATTGGCTTGTAGTTTTCGAAACCGACCAAAACACTACAAATAATTTTCGTCCGATAAAATTTTGAATTCAAGAGAGTTGTTAACATCGGAAGTTCTGGTAGTGGTAAATATCCTGGACTAAATATTTTCTTCTAATCTTCGCTGGCGAAGCATTTCCTGCAACGAGAGGGTTTAAGGTGTCAAAGAATACCTACCACTAAGCAGTGTGTATATTTCGCTTCTTGTATTTAAGCTAGTTGAATATATATATATATATATATATATATATATATATATATATATATATATATATATATATATATATTTTCTGTAATTTCAAGCACAATATCATTGTTACGAAATAAATGCTTCATTTAATGTGTAGTAAAATTGTAACATAACAGGATTATTTTGGTCGATTATTGTTATTCTATGATTCGTTAAATTTATCATAATTCTGATATAAAGTCATTCAATTAATGTAAATGATTTAAAATTGTCGGCGGGAAGGTGTGAACTTAAAACCTTCCACGTTGTTCCGCCAAGAGGTGACAAAGTAGCTGAAAATGCGCGGAGCAATGCCATCGCGTCTTCTTGAAAGCGTGAGCTCACAGACGGTCTGGAAATCTATTTATAGCTTACGTGTTTGCGTGTGTGTGTGTGTATAATGTATGGAATCTAGAGTCGCAGTTGACTGAACGAATATTGTTAAAACCATTCTCCTCCTTGAATTCCCACAACTAAATTAATAGGATTTGTTACTGGATTTGTCGAGAATCGTTTTCGTAGTCCGTAGTTGGTTGACGTGAGAAATCATTTAAAAATACGTATGTATTATATACATTTTAATCCCACAAATTATCAATTTTATGTTTGAGAAATATAAACCTAAGTATTATTATTAAATTTGTTTTACCGTTGTATACTACTTTTTTAATATGCCAGAAGTAAATACTCTGTGTGCAAACGTTTTAAAAATGATGTACTTTTTAATTTTAAAAAACGTAATTGAGCTTATTAAATGTCACTAATTCCTTGATACATTGTAAGTTTTCTATAACTTTTATATATTAATATGAATATAGTGACTTTAATACGATTTTATATGCTGCTTATGTGATTAAAAGTAGGATAGAAAAATATCAATACAAAACATTGCGTAAACTGAAGTTAAACTTCACAAGACAAATAGTTTAATAAATTGTTTAAAAATCAAATTTATGAACATCCGTACACATTCATCTTAATCATGATTCACGTCTCACAGGTTGAACAACGCTGCATCATGAAGTAACATTAATTAAGTCAGTTTCTGAACTCGGGAATGTAGAACATCAGCATATAGATTGCTGACATGTCGGCGAATTCTGGAGGACCGGAATTAGAAACTCCGCGATTTGCTGAGCAGGCTATCACGTGCGCCCTTGAAAGGGAGCGCATTCTGCGATTCGGAAGGCACGTTAGCTCGCGGCTGAGAGGTGGCGGCAAGGGCTCCGTCAATAAACGCCTTCCACTCCCAGAAGCACAGGTAGCGCTTTTGAGTTATGGGCAGATTTGATGGTTGCTGCCCTTGTCAATAAAACATCAACTGAAATATTCCAATATATAGTGGAGAGACCATAGCGAGTGGACATCACGCTCTCCTTGGAGTATCTGAGAACAAATTTTACTTCAGTTCCGCTCAGTTTGTGACCGTCAAAAAGGGTTTACAGCAGTATTCCTCAGGGACTTGTTTTCCCATAAAGTACTTTACAGGACTTTATACCTCCATGATCATTCTTTCTTCCATCCATAAACCTATTACCCTATTACAAATATGATCTAAAACATCGATAGAAGAATCGCCTTCTATTCATCCCGCTTCTGAGGAAAGTTTTACAATGAAAAAGGCAGTTTTGTAGGAGAAGCATTTAAACATATGAGATAACGAGGAGGAAGTCGCATTAATATTCAATAAATATCTATTTATAGATGAGAGTTCTAGTTCAGAACAGACTCTTTAAATTTCATTTTCTTAGATGAATAAGTTTGTTAATAACTTCCTTTACTTGTTGTAATTTTCAATCAAGTATCCAAAGTTTTCTTGATAGTTAATATAATGTGGAGATATTTTCCCTCTAAATCAACAATATACGAAAACTATTTTTTTGCAATTTATTTATTTAAGTCACTTTATAACAGCTGGATCATCAGCGACTTTTTATAAAACTGTATCTACAAGTATAAACATAGTAATTACAGTTTTAACATTAATAAATATATCAACATTTACATATTTACAAATTCACGTGACAATTCAGTAGTTATACAGAATGTCCGAGTAGAAAACGTGAAAACTACGAAAATAAGCCCTTATGACAATTTTAAGCATATTTTTTCTAATAAATAACTTGGATGTTCCTAATGACTGAGCCGCAATAAGCATTCAAACGTTGGTTAGAAAAAAATATTTATGAGCAAAAATTTGCAGTGCAGAATTTTAGAAATACTCCAGAAACATGTAAATTATTTATTATTTACAAATGAAATGAAAGTACTCGCATTTGTTTCGAAAGAAAAATTAATCCACAAATAAAGTCGAATTGTGTAAATTGGGTGATTTTCTTATTTCTGTTTCAATTTTTCGTCATGAACAACTATATTCATTTATTTTGTATGAAACATAATTTGCATTTTTGGAGTGTTTCAATGCTTCTGCAATGCAAATTCTTCTCTAGAAAGCATTTTTCCAAACCAACTTTTGTGTGCTTATTGCGGCTCAGCCATTCCAAATATCCAAGTAGTTTCTTGGACAAAATATGCGTAAGATTGTCTTAAGAGCTTATTTTCGACGTATCCTCCCCCAGTCATCCTGTATACGACTGTTCAATTTTGTAATTTCCAAGAGTTTTAATATCTTGGCACACCCGTCTGCGGAACTGAGATATGATTTGAGGTGAAGAACTTTTCTTTTGGTTTCGCAGTGCTTGCCCCAAAAAACACACCGGGGCAACCGTCGTCTCCCCCTTCGGCCCTCCTCTCCGTATCCATCTACGCTCAGTACCCACTCAAAAGCTTCGGCGGCGGCGGCGGCAGGGCGTCATGTCGGAATACCTGCGAGACGAGCAAAGGCGCAGACGGTCTGCAGAGGGGGGAGGGGCGGGCGCCATCTGAATATTCAGCAGCCGGCGCCGAACCCTCGCTCGCGAAGATGCGTTGCGGACAGCCGACCGCGCCGCCATCTCGGGCTGTGCGCTCTCTGTCGGATTGGGCGGGTTTGCCTCCCGCCGCTGGTTCGACGCATTCCGCGCGCGTACCATATCCGCTTCCGTCTGTCGGCCCTCGCGGCGGCGGCGGCGGCTGCCGTGAATGGGGAGGCGCGTTGCGGGAGCCGACAGTCTTTTGAACGCGCGTGTTATTTTTATTTTGTGGCACGAGATAGCACTTTTGTTCTTTCATCTCGGTGATGCTTCTTTCGGGCTTTATGTTTTGTAAAATGTTTCGTGACGTCCGGTTCTTTTTAACGGTATTGATTTGTTGAACCTGAACAGAATTGTGCAATGGAGCGTTTATCACCTCTTGGAAACAAAAAAATACGAAATGTATTATTCGTTATACCTAATGTATTTTTACCGGATGTATTTATTTAAAATGATTTAATAACAAATGCTTCTTACGATAATAGAAACAACAGTTTCTTACGATAACACAACTATTCCAAATATGAGATTTTTTAGTAGTCCCCTATAACTTCATAGCGTAGACGTGTATGGTAATTGTTTTCTGTTTTTCCCCGCCGTATACGAGCATTTTGCAATGTGATTGGCACTTATCGAGGAAATGTCCGAGCAGATCTTTTAAAATCTATAATGTTTTTTTGAGAATCACTAATAATTACGTAGAAAAATGTATTCAGAGCTTCTTGATTGTCTTTTGTTATTGAAATAAGAAATGGAATTAAATTACTGAAATTTTTTTTCAGTAATGGTGTGAATAATGTATTTGGTTAATATCCACGAGCAAGTTTAAAATATGAAATTTAAACATTTTCTTTTCATCACGGGAGAAAATGTCAGAGTGAGATTTAACACGGCAAAAATGCAAAGGGACATTCGATAAAAGCTGCAATTTAATTGTAGTTTTTAAAGTGAGATATGCTCGTATGTTAAAGAATTTGTGGAAAAATGTAAATTCTGAGTTAGAGACCTGGTAATTTTGCTTGACACTTAAAACTTCTTACACCCAAAGAACAATAAAAATATGAAATGTTATTTGAATGCAAATGTTTATAACTTATTCCTGATATTTCGGGGGATTCTACATCTTACATACCAAAAGTATGTATCTGTTTAAGGAAAACTACGTAAAATTATTTTTTTTTTCAAAATGAAATTATTATTTAAATGATAAATTAGATTTTTGTAGGGTAATTAGCATACCAAATAGCACATCAAATATTATATTAAAAGATTGAAAACGTTTCTAATAGTATTGTGTGAAAATAGTCAATGCAGAATATAGAATTATTAATGCAGCTTTCTACTTCTGGCATTCTGGTTTCGTGAATCTGCGATCTGCTCATGAATTTTAATCCACAACTGTATGAAACTTGAGGTAATTACGAAGCTGGGTGTTTCCAAGCGGATAAAGACCTTCATGTAATGAATGAACGGAGGTATGTTACAAGTAATTCACATGCGTGTTTCAAGGTAAGTTGCTTTGCTAAACGAGAATTCGAGCTCTGGGGCGATGTTTGCCTGGAAATTCCCTCTTCAATGGAAGCAAGTTACGAAATGCTCTTGTTGATCACCAGTTCTCTCGGCGGTACAGTCTTTGCTATGCAGTCGGTGTACGAGAAGTCTCTTACAATTCTAACATAGAATGTTTATTTATCGTATTCTCTATCATACGTATCTCTATCGTATTTGTTTCTATTTCCTTATAGTTTCTCTTGAAATTTTGTGCAGCTACAGGTTACATTTGTGTACATATTATGTTCAGAAACAATTAATTGTTCATGACTATTTCACTCGTGAAATTAAAACCAAAAGTGTTTAACTACACACACAAAATGCCCCAATCAGGGCCGTGTATTTCAAAAAGTTTTTCTTACCGCTTTTTCATACTGACCAAACATAAACTGTAACTCATCTCTCTTAGGAATAGGTATACATCGATCGCTATGTCGATGTCCAGGAATCCACGTATGTACTAAAACATAACCTCTTTGATTTTAACATACATCTCAGTTATTTTCAATATTTGGCACATTTTGTATATCTGTTGGGCATACTTTCATTCGTGGAATAGCCCTATTAAATACCACTCGTGATTTAGAAATTCTCTAATAAATCCGCTCCTCGATTATCGGCAATAGGAGATTTATCGATAATTTTCAAAGAACTTGTAGTATTACCTATGATAATCGAAATCTTCGTTTTTCTTAGTACCGATTGACCGGTATGAGCAAGATATGTACACAGGATATCCACAGGAACAATAATGTAATGAAACGAACTACACATTCAATATTATATTTGCTATTTGCACCTATTGTATTTATAATCTACTCGTACTTACACTCATTATTATATGTCGTTATAGTTTTAATTATACTACTGTGAAATCATGGATATTTCTCTTTTAAGGAACGTTTCTATTCGTTCTGTTTCATACTTACATTTAAAGCCATTTTTCCAACTTACCTCATTATCAGTGTGTGCTGAAAGCATTACTATTCACATAATATGATAACAAATATTATTAATAATAATATAATGTAATTTTTGTAGTTATTGAACCACAATCTCTCGAAAAACAACTTTCAAGTCAATCAAATTATCTTATTGGCACAGTTAATGTCATATGTTGTGTCGAAATAAAATACCATTTGGTTCTCTTTACTTGTAGGTATCTCCGAAATATAAATTTTCCTTCACACATAGGTTAAAATGCAATTTTAGTAGTCTTACTATTTTTCTCTCGTGTTTCTATTTTTTCTGTCATTCACAATTCGTATTTTCGTATTCATTCCACAATTCGTATTTTTAGTTGCTGTTTTTGTCCCATCTCAATAGAAGTAATTTAAATCACATCTGACCTCGTTGTAATTTGGTAAAACTGCAAAGTTTCTGACGAGGGTTTTTCCTGTTTGTACCTGGTGTATACCAAATTAATGAGAATCCGTGAATCACGCTGGGAACTTCAAAGTAAACTTGAACTGTTTTATCTTCTCGACAAATGTTCATAGAGTTCTTGGAATTTTCAAGAATTTTGTTATTCAAATCCATGTTTTCCAGATACTTTCCCAAAATGTCAAAAAATGTTCAACTGATCTATGGCTATATTACAATCCTATATGACCTAGTCTGAGACAATTCTTTTTATATCTTTCAAGGCTACATTTTATATTTGTAGATTTTATCTTCCTCGTTGTTCTTCCAGTGCTCTGCTTATAATAAGAGTCTACAAAATTTGAAGTCTTCAGTAAATAGTGTACAAATCAATAATATTTAAAATTAAGTAAATCATATAATTTTAAGTATTTATTAATTCATTATACTTATTCCGAGTTCATTATATACATGTACTTATTTTATTTTATATGCGTCTTATACATTGTGTTTGTGTATTATATTATTATTTTTATAAATGTCAGCTTTAATGTTTCGTGCCTGACCATTTATTAAATGCACATCGTTCACGTTTTCTTTATTCGTTACGAAGAGGTTGCTTTTCTCAAACGAATTCATCACCCTCTGTCTACTTTCCACAACTTTCTCTTCAGCACATGTCTGAATTACTCTCTGAAAGTGTACTATCACAGCGCATTCTGCCTAAACCGCAACGTGTTTCGAAGTACGTGCTTTGATGGGAATCGCAGACTTGCGAGAAGCCTACCCATGCTTTGGGCAGCGCACAGTAGGCCAAAGCGCAATTTTGAGTTTTCAAAATTATTATTTTAATCAACAAAAACTAAAAAAAATTACATCATACACTAAAAATTACGCGTTTTGATGTAAACAAGTTGTATTTGTTATTATTAATGAGATAATACATACCACGGGATAAAATCCCGTGAAATACCGCGTAAAATAAAAAGATGTCGAGCGAAACGAAAATTGTCATAAAATTTAATTTAATAATATTGATCTAGTAAATAAAAAAGATCTAGTAGTGCTACAGCAGCCCATACTTTCTCGCATTTCTTAAAATTTGCAGTCTTCTAGAATTCAGAGAGATCAACAAAAATCTCTTTTAAACGTCCTTTTGGCTATCCGAGGACAAACTTTAAAAAAATTGGTGCCATTTTTGAGGAAATTTTAAAAATGTTGAGGCTTTATGTAAAGAACCTTCAAAAATCAAAATATCCATGTTACTTTCACGATAGGGGGATATACTTTTTGGAGAAAATCGGCTTAACAGTTTAGACGCTATCGTTGACCACAGACGGACAGACGTTTTGCCAGCAATTGATTTTTTGGTATTACGGGCATTCAAAACATGAATTCAGGTTTCAACACGTGTTAGACGAAGTAATTTACTAAAAGAAACATGATTTATGTAGTTTTTCGTTTCTAGAGCCCGACAATAAAGTTTGTCTGTCGAAAATTGGCCGTTTCGCGGCAAACGATTGCAATATTTTGCCTTCTTACAGGGTAATGGTGTCAAAGTAAAAATATTTAACAAAAATAGGTACTTTTTTATTAGTATGAATTCGACGAAAAGTGAAGGAATTCTCTGTTAGCAAAAAAAAGTTTTATCTTAAGATGATCTTTGAATGCTTATCGTTTTATTTAAAATTAAAAATTGTAAAAAATCTTTAAAACGTATACTTTCAAATTCATTCATTCATTCATGTATTCGTTCAATCATTTTTTGCTAACATTTTTCCAGCCAACAACCAGTAACCCTTTATGGTAAGCATATTCGACTACATACTACTAACTCACTTGCGGGCTCCTCTGATTTGCGATTAGCAGAACGCCAGGGCTTTCGCGACAACACACACGTGAGAGGCAACGGATAAACAGCCATACCCACGGCGGGGCTCAAACCCGCAGCCTTGGGACTGAAGCAGCGAGTGGGTACACGCTCATACCACCTCAGTCATCCATGTCGACCAATCAATCAATGATTCATTCAAATAAGTGAGCATTATTGTACGGCATTGGTCCCAACACAATCCCCAGTCTTTTTCTCTTGCTTCCCCCCGGGCGCCCTTTGGCCCTATTCGAAGCGGCGTGTGCCTCGGTGCCCCCGGGGCCCGCGGGC
Source organism: Gryllus bimaculatus (assembly GCA_017312745.1). Taxonomy (NCBI): domain Eukaryota; kingdom Metazoa; phylum Arthropoda; class Insecta; order Orthoptera; family Gryllidae; genus Gryllus; species Gryllus bimaculatus. The sequence continues at coordinate 1,141,274 of BOPP01000117.1, forward strand.
GCGTCGGCACCGAGTTGCCAAGTGCGCCTGGCTTTAATCACCGCGCGCGGCGCCCTAATGAACAATAGAGGCGCGGCGTGCGGCCCGGGGGCGCCGCTAATGTGTGTTTGAAGAGCCGGGCGGGCGCCGCGGTGTGACACGGCGCGACGTGACTTGACGTGTCGCGCCCCGCTCAGCCTGTGTCGCCCCCTGCCGGCGCTTCTCGGTAGGCGGGAACCCGAATCAGAGCTTCCGCGAACTTGGATTAGAGGTTTTATTATTTTGTGATTAAGGGCGCGTAATTGTAAGGGTCATTGGTCTCGTACGTGTAGTTGATTACTGATTCCGAGAGCATCAACTGCTAAGGTCATTAGACCCAGATGTGTAGTGCATGTTTTAAAGCGGTAGGTATTCCCTAGCTGGCTGACGAGATCTGGCGCCGACTTACATTGGCCTACGGGCATTTTTCCAAGACATGTATCTCTCACTATCGTTGCAACGTCCCAGTCAGGACAAATTATAAGCTCCCGACTGGTCTCCCGACATGTCTGACGGTGCAGTGCATGTGAGTGTGTGTGCAAGAGAGAGGAGAGGACTGGACAGCGAAGAGGAGGGAAAGATAGAACGCAGTCCGTGACCCGTTTGTTAGGGTACTTCTCCAGCCTTTGCTGGTGTTGATCGGAGAAACCACATAAAACTACCGATCAGTGCATCCAGCCGGTAGAATTTTGCTGCAAACAGCTGCTGGATTGGACCTAGCTAACTAGCTAGTATCAAAAATCCAGCCACCGTCGGAATTCGAACCCTAGTTCCCCCAGACAGAGGTACTGTATCGTAATTGTAGTGGGTGTATTAACTCGGGAGGCGACGGTGAGGTTTCCCTCTCTAGGAAACTCTGCCAACTGAGCACTGCCTCAGCTGAGACCATCTGCAAGATTCCAAACGGTCTCTCAATGTGTGTGGTAGTGCAGTGCATGACGCACTCGCGACCTTGGGGAACCCCTACAATTCTTCATTGTTTGAGGACGAGAAGAGTGATGAATCTCTGTCGTCCTATCGCTGTAGTGTCTTACTGCGAGGGTCTGGCTTTCCAGTTTTTGCGACACTTGTCATATAGCTATTTCGAAATTCCCCTTTGGCTGGAGAAGACCTCTAACGATCGGCTGCTCTGGCTGGAAGTTTTCCGTAGTTTATACAATTGATATCAGGTGAAATCCGGATCAGTTCTTCACGAACGGGCCACCAATCATACGAAGACATTCCTTCCTCATCTTTAACTCATACTCTCTTACATACACCTTCACTCTATCATGGACTACACTGTTACAAATATCGGTTGTCCAATCGGAAGACAGCTTGTCATCCTGAGCGATGTCCATTTGGGGGAGATACCTGGAAGGATGTGCCTCTGCAATCCGACGTGTGGGAGGACCGCTGCCACATTCCGAGACATGACATGCATTGCACTTGCTACACTAATGCGCATAACAATTGATGCGCTCGAAATAAAACATTCAATCACAGGTTCATGGCGTTGTTTGGTCTACTGGTTTTTACTAAAATAAATATTTGATAGAGTATGTGAAAGTAACCTCAACCGGTATTATCTCGATAAAAAAGTTTTAAGAGTATCGTTGGCGAGTTTTATAAGGACAAATAGTAACCATTCCAATAACAGAAGAGCATTTCTACCGATATTATGATGTTCGATAAATACATAAACGAAAAAAACCTATGGAAGGGTTGCTCGTGGCGTATTGACTAGCATATACGCCTTCCATTGTTAGATTTAGAGTTTGATACTTGATCCATTTATGTGACATTTATGGAGATCAACGGAATTCGTGGTCATCTCGGAATTACTACGCAATTTGTGCCTCTCATTCCACCATTTTATCATTATCATCTACTTATTTTATCATTACATCTACTTATTATGTTGTCACGAATGGGTTTCAATAACCTGATTAGTTAAGAGGCCGCAAAACTCAAATGAAACAAAACGAACATATCTTGTTATTTAAAAAATGTTTAGTGCTGTTCAGAAGTATATATTTTATTTTTTAACATATACAGTTTATATGGGATTTAAACCTACCAATAATGTCACGTAAAACTCTTCGGATAAGGTTTTACTAGTTTTCACAGACACATTTAACATGTCGTTTTAGCAATCTCATAAAACAATTCGACCTTTATCAGAATGACTGACGTTGAATCCACTTTGACTACTCCTTCCTTTCCGGTGTATATTTATGTATTGCCGTGTTGGTGTCTTCCGTAAAATGTCATAAAATTATTTTCCATTGCCACCGCCGAAACAGCAACTTTAGAGTATCCCGGTTAACTATGCTGCTGAGATAATATCATTTTTACTGAACTATTGAAGCCGGTCGTAGGAAAGAATACTCATACGTTACTCGGCGGTCGATTACAACAAATTCTATGTACCATTCCACGTATGTGTGAGAATGCGCTTTTATATTGTCGATTTTAATTTTGAAAATAATCGTTTAGCCGTTTAATACTACAACTAGAAAGGTTTATGAACACTTTTCATATTTCTCATTTTCTTTTACGTTCGTCTCTCTCTTGTTTAATGTCTTCCAATAACAAACGGGTGTGTTATTGGAAGACGTTAAAAGTAGCAACTGAGCGTATTTTCGCTACTTGAATGGTCTTGACCTTTCTAAGCGAAGATATCATCTACTTTCTGAACCAATGATTTAGATAATTATAGTTTCTTCGTGCTAAGATCGTTTGATAAATACGATTAATGAGTTGAGAAAGGTGATAACATAGTATTTGAATCAATAATAAATATCAAGTGTAATATATCATCTGATATTTAGGTAGTACAGAAGGTAACAAGATGAAACTATTATTCCTTCATGTCTTCAGAAAAGTATTGTTTTCTGCATTTGTTCTTATTATTTTTCTTTCCTTTTGTGATTTTGATTTATTATAGTTCACACCGGCAACAATATCCATTAAACGTATATTATTAGAAAAACATTGCAATGATAGCTTCAAACCACTTTAAAGCCAAATTAAAATACATTGTATACAAGTAACTCTATTTCCTTAATGCGTCAAGCTTGATCACGTGCACTTTCTAGGCAGTGCGTATTACATAGGTCTGGCACACTTGACTTTTAAAACACGAGGCTTAATTCGGAACGTGTCGATCGATGTTGCGTGTTCTATTGACATGAGCGGCAACAGATTGCTCCGGTGGGTGGCGGGCCCCTAGGCGAGGGTGAGCAAGCAGCAACAGCTGGTTGACGCAATATCGGCGGACTCGACGCTTATTGGCTCAGTTCAGTGCTCCCTCCGCGCTACCGATCCCTCCCTCGCCCCTGCCTGCCGGCTGCTCCTCGTCGCTGATACCACGCTCGCCACCTTCCCCGCCCCCGCTGCCTCGTCCTTGACAACGGTCCTCCGCGCGCCAGGATGCCTGCGGCGGGTGGTGCCAATGGGTTCTACGCAACAGAGCACAAATTTCAAGTACTTTTGTTTTTTTTACCCTTATAAGTTCGGTACGAAAGGTTTAACCTGTCTAGGAGGATGCTAGAAATTATCTCCGGTTACTACTCACTTTCATGACTTTCTGTACAATTAATCACACAGAGGGCCATATAAGTTATATATAATAATTTTTACGATGGAATTTAAGAGTGTATTCCAAGTGTTTCGCCTCGACTGCTATCGAACAAAAAACTACATCTGGAACTACACAGTTAACCAGCGGATCGTTGAAGTTTTTGTTAACAAGTCGATGTGGTTTGCATGATACAAATGAATTGCTCTTAGATAGTAGAATTTAAAATGGATTTTCTCTCTCTTTTCTGTGACTGTCACTCATATTCTAAGTTTATTTTTGATTCACTCTGTCTCATTCTCTCTGTTTATCATTTGTGTACTGAATTTTAAAAAAAGCTAGGAAGGTCAGGGATCAAGACTACAAAAAGATAATAGCAGTCTTCAAAATTGAACTTGTCTAGGAGGATGCTAGAAATAATCTCCTGTTACTACTCACTTTCATGACCCTCTGTACAATAAATTATACAGAGGGCCATAGAAGTTATTTTATAATTATTTTACGATGGCGTATTACCATTACAGTTTTTCTATAAGTCTTTTACTACTATCTCCTCAATACTTTTTGACTGATTTGACATCAATTGTTTTGCTTCCCAATGTGCTCATTTACACAATCGGTGTCACTCTATCCATGCTCACGATGTTAAAGGGGGGAATATTACAAAACAATGATACTTAGGCACATTTTTAAGGCCATTTGTTTAAAATTGAAAGTGTGAAGGGTATCAAGTGCAAAAATAATGTTTTGTTTCAATTATTTTCTCTCTGGGCCATACGCCGAATTTTGTTTCAATTTAAACTAATGAATATTTTTTTTAAATCTCGTCCAATTAATATATAGCAAACGGCTGTTAGAAAACTTTTAATAATATTCTACTTGAAATAATTAATTTTTAGCTCTTCAGAACATATCTAAGATTGAAACAGAAGGCAAACGGGACTTCGCGTTGCCATCAACGTTGTAAAACTTCGCATCGTAGCCATTTTCATCTATACGATTCTTCTACTCATATTTTATACTTACTTCCACAAAAACATCACATATTTCAGCTTTTTCCCTTGTTTTATATATCATATCGCAGATCGCATCTCCAATATGACTCGCGCATAGCAATTTCTGTTCTTTTCGTATCGTATAATTTCCATATAATCAAGATACCAAACCTTCTCTACCTGAAACTCACGTTATAGAATCAAATTTGCTCTAGGTTGGTGTTTCCACTTCTTGGGGATTCACTTAAGAGCACATTTAAGATAGGGCCTAAATCATTATGCGCGTCAGCACTTCGCAGTAATGTCAATCGTTTAACAACAAAAGGTGTTCCGAAGCAAGAGGAAATACACTGAAATGTTCCAAAATAACCCGCTTTATTGCGTTTCACGCTTTGGTGTCCAAACACGAAGGTCTTTGTAGGAATTCAAAGGAGACGTCGACCCAGAACAAAGCAACTAACTGAATCCCGAGAGGAGTGTGGGAGCGTCTCCTAAGGTGCTCGACACGTAGCCCCAGGCGCGCTGTCGACTTCCACAGTCGAAAAGTGAATCACGAAAGACGCGAAACAAAAACACAACAACAATAACAAAAACACCATACCTACAGTCACGATGTTCTAGTTTTTTGGAATCTACATTTCTGTGTTGCCAATCATGCGATTCAAATCTTGTATTTCCATCAAACTACCATCGACTGTAAGCAATCATGGAGAACATTTTTGGTGCCTAAATCTATTTTGTAATTACTGCTACAAAATAGAACATCGTTATCATAGCTCAACAAAGCCGACATGAAACGCGCTTACTCAGTAAATAATAATATATTAGATCGTTATAAAAGTAAACATTAAGGAAGTAATGTTAAGAAATAAGTATAGTCTGTTTGAATAGTTGAAGTGGTGCAGTGGAGTTAAAACAAAAGAATATTTCTATTTAATTAGATTTATAATTCAACAGTTAAAATAAGTTTTCCATAAGAACTAACGAGCATGGTCAAAATGCAGTTGGTTAGTTTCTGACATGTCTCTTTCAATGGGATTGAAACTACAACATTCTGAAGGCTTTTGCACTTCTACACACCACTTCCAGCTCACCACTGCATGTTACTCAACAGTATCTGAGTTCCGAGATCAGGGAGGGAAATCTGTCGCAAGGAGAGAAATGTCGAGATACGGATCTCTGGTTGCAGGGCTCAGCGATAATCCGAGCACTTCGTGTCATTTGCTGCCCTCGTCGGACCTTTTGACCCCCTTCCCCCGGATCAACACCCTTCTCGCAGTGCCCATTGCTCACCCGCTCCCTCCTCCTTTTGGATTCTTCCTATCCTGGCTCCTCCACCTCCGCCTTCTCCGAATTCTCTGTCTACACTGTTCCCTCCATCCACGCCCTCCGCCCCCACAAAACACCAAAGTCTTTTCCTTCCCCTCCACCACCACTGCCCTGCTCTTTCGGCACTATCCGCCAACCCGCTATACCCCCCATCGTCGTTGCCGTCACCACGGCCACACCAACTCAAACTATTCTCTAATGTCGTCTTGAGCGCCGTGTCGATGTAATCGCGCCTCTGGTTCCACGAGCTATTCGTTTGAGAAATCATCCAAGGCGGACCGACCTTCCAAGAGCGACAGGAATTTCATTGCGAGTTGCACTTCGACCTGTGCAAGTACAATGGCTTATGCGTTGCACTTTCTGGTAGCACGGATACTAAAAACTAAAGACGATTGGAATTATTATACACTGTATTATCTTGTCTTCTTCAATATTATTCTTTAATATGTTAGTATTATTTTCCAATAACTTGATATGAACAATTAATATTCAGAGTATAATAATCTAGGAATAAAATTCTAATATTTAGATATATTTTTCATAAACAATAATTCGTTTAATGAAAATTCGTTGAGAAAATAAACTGAATGGCTCAATTTTTTGATTAATGCAAAACTGAGATAGTGTAAGATAATTTTTAATAACTTAAAAAATTAATGTATTTGCTAATAATTAATGTACGATTGCGTTATAATATTCATCTGTGACATTATTCTTCCTTCTTATTTTTCTTTTTTCTTTTACCTCCAAGTAAAATCTTTATTTGTATGAAGTAATTGTAGAAGGAGAGTTTGTGTATGATACGTTTTCATAAAATTTGTTATTTTCATCTTTTAGAAATTGAAAGTTAAGGAAGTTGAAATGGTGCTCGTAGTATACGTATTTTATTACACTCCCGAACAAGTAACGCTCAACCTGGGTAATGTGTAACCTCTGTCTATGTATTCAGGGGCATTTCCCTAACTATAGAACATAACTTTAAATTGTTGAGGAAATAGATACTCGTAGTAAAAAATAGGAGAAAGACATAACACGAAAATTATGGAAATACAGCGTCATAAAAATCAATCTCCCAAAACTAACGCTTTTTCACGTTTTGTATATATCACGCGATATTTTCGGAAAATATAACAAAATATTTTTCCAATGTTTTATCAATAACATTTTCATGCATATTTCATTTCTATTTTATTGATTCTCATACTGGAGTGCATATGAGTTTTCTTTATCGTACGCTTCTGGTAAACATTTATGTGCATATTTTAGTAGACAACGTACATCCAAAACTGGACTCTATGAACTGCTAATGTATGTACTTTTTTAAAATGAACTACATTTTCAAATATACGGTTGGATCGTTTATCAAACTTTGATACAGATACTGGGTCACGCAAAATAAACCATCATCGTACTTACTCTACTTTCACCTAAATGTTTACTTTCATATATCTTGATTCTCAGTTTCCAAGATGAAGCTCGTGCTTGTTCTGTCTTTTCATTTAATATATCCTTCAATACTTTTTAACTAACACCTTTAATAATAATAATAATAATAATAATAATAATAATAATAATAGTAATAATAATAACAATAATAATAATTCATTCTGAAAAAAAAGTAAGAGATTGTCTAAACTGCCTGATCGTTTACACGTCTTAAAGTGTCCAATGTAGCGGAAAATGTGATCTTATACCAGTTATGCAAAATATGTAGAGGCACCCTCAGCCACTACATTTGCTCCTTAAAAAGCTGTAAAAGTAGATTTTATATTTAAGCGATAACTAACATATCTATTTGATACTTTAAGATACACTAGTACTACTAATAAAAAATAATAATTAATAATAATAATATTTTAAATGAAGTTCAAATCTGAAAGAAAACGAGACTAAAAATGGAAAAGTGTAGGCATGTTTTGGTTTTTATTAGTTAGAACTCTCCCAATGAATTGCGATGGTGGCCAACGAGCCTAAAGGGAATGGAGAGGCGCACGCCAAAGAGCTACCCCGCCCCGCGCGCGTCGAGCGCTGGTTAATCGCGGCGTTTACTGCGCGCACGTGCGACGGTTGGATCGCGTGCGGTTTCGCCCGGCCATTGACAACAAACAGCGCCCTTTAAATATAAATGGCTGACATGGGGGCCATACTATACCCAGCTCGGAAGTCGACGTCATCGAAGCTGCATGGAAATTAAAAAACATATTATATTAATTATAGTAGTAGCGTTGGGAGTTTTTACATAATAATAATAATTATTATTATTATTATCATCATAAATAATCAATTCTCATGTCAAATTTGAGGAAAACTGAATACTGTTTTACTGTTCATGAAAATAGAAGATAATATACCAGCAATCCGTCAAAGAATACATTGAAAAAGTGGACAAACACCTATAATTAATTGTTAAAATTAAAGAATCTAAAACTCTTAGCGTTGTTTATGTACTAATTTCCTAATAATTTTGAAAAATATATTTATTTAAACTAAAAGAGTTCAAATGAAGTTCCCAAGTTTGAGATACTAGAGTGTTCCACGCTTTCTGATATTACAGAGCAGAAAATAATTTTCTTATTGGTGCATGACAAAAGGACATACACATTTTTTTAAATATGGAAAGATACAAGAATATCAGTAACTCGACGGAAGGCTTCTCAACCACTACATTTAAAGTTAGCTTTAGACTAACTACAAGGAAGGCAAAGATGACTGATTAACGAGAAATGTAATATTCATATATAAATATTCACATTATTCACACATAAATATTCACATTAATTCCAGTTATTTCTTACTGAATTCTTTGGGTGAAATTTCATGATCTTCTCTAAAATCATAATTCAATTAGTTCGGAAATCTGCGACCGAAGATTAATGGTACGGTACAAGATTACTTGCAGAGTAGCATAATACCTGCGAAGCGGACGGAGGTATTTCCATTCAGGAAAAGCTATGTGTCGTTTGACGTGTAGCAAACTTCAGAGGAGTCTGAGCCAATAGCACATCTTTCATTGTGTCACCGCTCATCATTAATTTTCGGTAAAGTAGAATGTCGGGCTAACCGTCAGTAGGGATAAAGCAGTGAAGGCACTGACGCACAGGTCGCCCAAGCACGTACGACTACAAGTTGCCTATTGACATCTACTTTCCAATTACGTACTATGAATTCTTCCTGTGTACCGTAGATACGAAATTGAGGTAACCTTGTGAACAAATGAATGTTATACTATATTCAGAACATGTAAATCTCGATCATTTTTTTATATTGTTAATATCTTCTAATTGAAGATAACACTTAATAAATATATTTTTACTTTCTCGTGTCTTACTATGTAGTGCAGATAAACTTGTGTAATACTGCAAGAGAAAGTGCCTATTAATCGACATAAAAACATGTTTTGTGGGTACATGATGCTAAAAATATAAGTTTTTCTTGTTTCTAAACGTAGTTATCTAGTACGCGTGGTAGAGGCAAAATATTAGGTTCTCGAATTTTAAACTGAACTTATAATTTTTAGGACGAAGCCAGTAAGAGATTTTCGTAATTTTAATTAAAAATACTTCATGTGTTATCTTAATTTTTTGTTCGAATAGAGCAAAGTACGCTTATAAAAGTGACACGGGTTCCATTTTTAGAAAAGTCTCGGAAATTTTGAAAATTGTAATTTTTTTTACCCTTTAACCACTTTATTGAAGATAGTGATTTTTTCTCAGTGACATTTCAAAATTAATTATTTAAATAATTTAATGTATTTTTATAATATTATGAATTACTTTTGCGTAATTTTAACTAAAATTTTAAACATAGTAATGATTTTCATAAAATCATTGATACTTAAAAATATTGTTTCCGTGTTTTTTAAATTTTATGAATACAAATATTTTTAACTATATTTTGACTTGAGTTGACCAAAGTTTGACTGATTATGTTCAGTTTTGATTAAACCCTCTGAAATGTCAAAAATGGCAAAATTTCAAATTTGCGTCGAGGAGTACTTAAACTGATTGCTCGCGAAGTCTTTGTCCCTCAGTTCGTATTCCATCTCGGATAAATATTTTTGAGAGTACGATACACTTCTGAGGGTTGAACTATTCCAGTAATATTTTGTTACGATTACAAATAATACGAAAAGTAAGTGCTGTTGTAGCACTATTGGTTTCACTTTTCTCTCATGAGCGTTAATCCAAACTATGAAAAAGAGGTTTTGTGTAGATATTGTGATTTAAACTAGGTTTTTTCACGTAAGGATTAAACATCGATATATGCAATCACTTTTTGTGACAATCGACCCTTACATAAAACAGTCAATCTAGTAATTGCGTATTATCTCCAATTTTGAACTTCATAGCTCTACGTAATAAACTCAGATTCAGCATGCATTTCAATTGGATATATGTCCTTTAAAATCTTCCCCCGAATGTGCTCTTACATTACATTCATTAAACATGTATTTTCGTCGGAATCGCATTAGTCCTGTTTTGGAATCATGGGTTATTGTCGACTTTCTGTTGAGCAAATTTGGTTTTGATAACCCGCAACATTGTTTTCAATTGCCTCATGCCGACGGTATGTCTGTAATTAGAGCTTCAATTCAATAACAATTGGCGAGATAAGCTCGAAGTAGAAGTACCTAAGCTTTGCAGTCAGGTTCATCTAAATTTACTCTATAATTCAAGCTTGTGACTGTAAAGATGTACTTTATTCAAACATTCTAAGAACAATTCTTCAATAGATAAAGTGAAATTATTGCAAAATTATTGATTTTGTAAGTCAACTTCATTTCATTGACGATATTCAAAACCTACTGCCTTCCATTTTGTGGAATTGTAATATCATTAATCTATGATCCATTGACATTACTTAAACGGATGAATCGATTCAATTGTCAGTGATAAGTATTAACTTCGATGATTTACATACCTTTAATGTATCAAATGGCTACCTCAATCTTCAAAAACGATTTAAAACGTTCTCAGCATAGTAGTACCGTTAATGCAACCCAGATTATAGAAAATTTATAATATAATACAAAACCTTCTAACTGATTTTTATTTGTTATGAGGTGCATTTATATTGATTGAAATATATAATTCTTGAACCGTTTATAAGTAAATATTTTCGCCTTCATTAATTATGAAAATGTCATCTTAATAGTATTATACTGCATTAATGTGTACTTATAGCAGCTTTTCCTGTGCTTGAAAGCTTACTCCACTTAAAACTTTGATTATTTGATTATTTGATATTTACGATTCTTAACTAGGTGATCGCATCAATCATTCACAATGGAATCACTAAGTTACATTCAAAACTACAACCGCTGCTCTGCCCAACGCTCCTTCGTGCCGCAGCTATCTGGCATGATGACGAGTATAAAACATAATCAACCACGTGCGTTTACAATCGCGAATTTGGGTCAAAGGGTGTTAAAATGGTCGCACTAGGCCGAGAGATACGGCCGCAGTTGGAGGAAGTTCGCCTCGGCCGGAACAGCGTCCGGGCGCCGCAGCCGCAGAGTCGGAGGTCGGTGGCCGGTGTGGTCTGTGTGGTCTGTGGCCGCCTCAGGTGGCATGTGTCCCGCGGAAATGTGTCGCGGCTACAAGGGAAACTACAGTCACTGTCACTCCAGCTCACAACAAAGTTTAGAGCTATTTGGAGGAGGTGAAATGTTGCTTACGTCTCTTTACTTGGCTCTCCGGGAGACGCCGCGACCTGGACACAGATGTCGACTTTTCGGCCGTCAATACGCGGCCTTCCTTAGGGCAAAATGCTGTTGCAATTCGAAATGTGTATTTTGTCCTGAGTTTGTAGCAGAACGGGCGAAATGTTGGCATTTCTATTCAGGACACGGAGTCTTCTCAATGATCAAGTAGATACTCCGGCCGCTAAAATTAATATACATAATGATAGAATATATTATAAACCATTATTGTTCTTTTGAAACTTTGCCTATCTTTTGAAAAACAATGCCTATCACCATTTTATAGGAAATAAGCTCGTTTCATACAATCTGTTATGAGACTTAAGTAAAAAAAACGTGTTTTCTTCTGTTAAAATATTTATTTCCGATGTAGTAGAAGTAGATGCAATATAATATATAAATATATTTACATTTCGTGAAAGAATAAAACAATTCTATCGTCAATTTTCTGTAATATTACTGTTTTTTGGACATATGAGGTATTGTTTCTTAAGCATTGATAATATATATTTGAAAGTTTCACTGGGATTGTATTGCACTCATGTAGGATAATATACATAAGTATAATTTCTTTTATCTTACCTCTGAAATTAAATAAAATCATTTAGTTTGTAATAATTTTACTTTTCCCTGAAAAGCGGTATTAATCGTCAACGCTTTGCACACCACAAAAAGCTTACACTTTTATTATCAATCCTTTGCTTAACATATTTAATCATGAAACATATTTCGTGTACATACACGTTTTTTTACTTATTGTTAACTGTAAATAATGGGTCACCTTCAAAGAAATCAAATGTGGGAAGACGAGAACATGAAATCGTTCTCGTCTTCCCACATTTGATTTCTCGTCATTCTCGTAAATGCATACCTTAGTACGAAATTAATGAGCAAGCTTAAAACAGCGTGTTCCAAAACAGTTCACAAACACAGAGTTCAGGTAGGTGGAATCAACAGAAGCAGTTTTAGTCAGTTTTAGTCAGTTTTAGTTTAGCTTGGGTTTAAAAGGCCTGAGTTTTCACCGTGTTGCGACAAAAAACACAACTGTGGCTTCCATGTGTCCCCATGTGAAGTCACCATACCAACATGCAGTCGAGTCGTATGGGTGGCCACTATTTGTATCTGGGAGTAGTAAGGCACAACTAAAGGCAGCAAATTATTGCAGTAAGACTCACTACCAATCACATCTCAGAGTGTGTTCTTATTTTGCCTACATAACGTCCCCAACCCACCATCCCCATCGCACAGATGTAGGAAGTTGGTACATGTTGCCTGTGAATTAACATTCTTTAATTTAACAACTTTTTTAAAGTAATTTAAACCATACATGGTAGTTTTTATGGTAACTATTATTACAAAACTAACATGCAAAATGAAAAATTAAGTATCGAAGCAATTTCCGCAGTTAAATATCACATGAATAAGTCTCTTTTTCCTCTAAAAGGAATGATTAAAACGGAAATATTGCAAACCCCGCGCAGACGAACATACATTCAAGCGTGCAAATGGAGATACAATTTTCAATTTAAGGTAGGACAGAATTCGCCCAATGTCTCTGTGCAAGATCTGTCAAAGCAATGTTTATTTAGTCGCGAATGCGCCCTAGCCACTCCTGCCCCGACCGCCCCTCCACGCCCCGCCACGCCCCGCTCCGCCACGCAGCACGGTGCGGGCGCGGGAGGAGCTAACGAACTGACAAAACCTCGCGGAAAGATGACATTTTGTGCAACGCGGTGCGGAGCACGGAGCGGCGAAGGGGGTTGGGAGAGCGGGTGGGGGGGGGAGAAAAAAAAACGAAGCGCGGGCCGCGTCCGGCTGCTCCGAGCGACATGACAGCGCCGTGCGTCGGAGAACGGCAGCGGACGAGACGGGACACAGTAGCCTCATTGCTCCATTCGAAAAGAAAAAAAGCTTGATATTCTTCACGTATTATGACAAGTATTCACGTGAACAGACTTTGAAACTTTATTCAATATTTAAAAAGTATTAAAAAATAAATTCCTCTCGGTGATCCTGGCAAATGCTGAGATGGTTCTATTGAAAAGCCTTGACCGCGAAACGCGCGTCGCTAGCCGAATTTGTTTACTATCTGAAGTCACGAAGGTTAAACGAAGGTTCCTGGTTGGGTGACCGACTACAAACTGTGAGATCTAACATCGCCGAGGTCAATAGATATTTTCGGAACATATAATGGCTAAATACAAATACACAATAAAATAAATATGAAGAACATATAATGATTTCTAATGATCAATTACGTAATACTGATGATATGCCAAAAGTTTTTATACATGTAGTAAAGGAAATGTGTGTAGGAGGTGCTTTTGTATGTTAGTATTATTGTAGAGTTATTGAATCTTTGTTTTTAATATTTTTGTTTAATATTGATACTTTTTCGTTGATTTACGACTCTCGCCATTTACTACCGTAAATTATGAGACTTCGAGCGGTACATTTTGATTGAACAATTTTCTAGGAGTATTAGTCTCCTATATTTATTAAATTCTTAAAAAATTCAATTATCAGAAAAGTTCATGAAAAAGTATACTGAGTTTTAATTTTTATTTACTAAGATATTTTTTGAGGAAAAATATATTTTACTAAGATTACCACTAATAAAATATGACATTTTGCTATCTTGTCTAATGCATGCTGCAACTGAAGTTAATGCATTATTTCATTTCTTTTATGGAATTGAGAAAAGGTTTTAAATTTCCAAAATCAAACTTACAGAAGTACCCCGAGAAAAGCTTATTATAACCTTCGGCTTCTTTCTTGACGTAAAACGACGTTTCACTAATGAAAATGGTATTAACACTAGGAAGACGGCGATTTTCCTTCTACCTAGTAGGACGAACCCATCACTTTGACGGTACGCATTTTTCTAGCGTAATCATCAATACAATCGTTCGGATTATGGCTCCAACTTCTGTATTGTTAAACAATGTTATTGTTGGGCTAATATTTTTCTTACATATGTAACAATGGATGCCCGTAATAATAGATATCATTAATATTCAACAGAAATAAAAGAGTTTTCATTTTTATCTTGCGAAGTTCTTAGTCGTCAGTAAATTTTAATTAATCAAACCCTTCATAGCAGATATTTGTTGCAGTGTATGCATATCCTGGAATTGTTCTTGTCTTTGCATCCCCCTATCTAGTAGTTATTGCAAATATCGCCACTCTGAAGAGTGCTGATTGCTCGGGCGTACGATAGTTCATCTGATAATTTGAAGATATACTCTCGGCGAGATTTTTTTCCTCTCGCCATCTCCTGTCGTATACATGCTTTTATAGCCGCTGTATCCGGGACATTAAAAAATTCATGCACTGACCACCAGCAGTTACACCCGAATTTCACAGTATCCAAGTGCGCCATTTTATCAAGTATGTCAACGTCACATTTTGTTTCGTTATAAAACTATACAATTTCTGGAGGTTTCTCGGAGCTGTTTTCATCAATAGTTATAGTCTGATGCAATGTTCTAACAATCATGTTCTTATTTACTTTTCCCTGACAGTGTCAAATATGTTAGACAAAAACCTAACACCTTGACGAGTCTTCGTCCTTTTAGTGGTGTTTGTAAATATCGTAGTTAAAGTATAGGGTACATGGCTATTTTTCTTTAAGTGAGTAGAATATGATTACACATTACACAAAGCAATGAACTGATAAAAAACATATATTGTTGAGAATTTAAGATAAAAAGTAGGTCACCCGTCAAAATCCAAGCAAACTTTTTATGAGCGTGATAAACGTTGGAGTAAACGCTGTAGAAATTAATTTTATTTTACACGAATTTATAATATTGTAAATTGAATAAATCACATCACACACGGTGGTTTTTGGAACAAACGAACTGCATTATATGGACGAAAAATTGATGTAACGCAATAACAGAGCTTTTATACGAAACCTGATGTTATAAAAATGGCTTTAAAACTTCCGAAACCTTGTCATAAATTGTTAATAAAAATAGGCTTGTATGAATCTTTTAACATTTCAGTTGCTTAACTATTAACGTCAGACCACTGCGGTAGGTGGTGAGGAGAAGGGGAGGGGACAACGGAGGGGGCGAGTGCGTTGGTGACTGCGGCAGCCCCACTGTTTCAGCAGTACGAGGGCGGGCACATTTCAAAGGGAAAGCAGATGGACGCACCTGCGTAGAGCCCTTGTATCCTGTTACGGAACCTGCTGTTTCCTCTCTTAACATTTCCTAAATTATTACATTTTACATGAATATATACCATAGTATTATAAATACTACTGTATTTTTTATATTTCGTTATGCAAATTATGTTTTACTAAAATTTAATTGGAAATAGATGAATAGAATAATCTGAAGTCTATTGGAAATTGGTGACCAGTGCCCTCAAAACGGAAATGTAAATGAAATTATTTTGTATTGCCTTGAAATCATTAGTAGTCAAAATGGTACTAAAACAAGATATAAATAGTACAGTACACAACAGAATATAATATTTTAAGCCACTTAGGAATCAATAAAAGCAAGCAAGTGAATTTAATTAAGAACTTAATTTCGTTTGGCAGTCTTTGATTCGCTACATGTTGGCGACACCAAAAACTATTGCGTGAGTGTGTCAGGGCTAACTTATAATGGTTCTGAGCCGCAGTAGCACATGTGTCTATAAAACTGTCCAGCTTCTGAAATTCACTGTATACCGAAACAAAACTTTACCTGAACGTTGTTAACTCGCACTCATATGCTCATGGTACAGAGAGGCTAAGATTGATAATAATAATAATAATAATAATAATAATAATAATAATAATAATAATAATAATAATAATAATTCACTTTGGATGACAACATAATGATAGCCTATCAGGCACAGTTGAAAAAAAACAGAGGATTGGTCAGAGTCGTGAAAGAGGACTGGTCCTTCAAATATGCGAAAAAAACCTTCCTGTTATTATCAGTTACTGGTGTCTTGTCACGGGTCACTATTAAGTCAATAGTGGAACATGACATTAAAAAAACGGTATTAATTAATATTCAGAAAGCTGTCATAATTAATGAGTGCTCTATGGTTGGAATATTCATGGGTACTCATGTGCAATGCAATTATTAATTTAAACTTTTGTTTATGAATAATATATACCTAAACTGTGTTATCTATATTTCTAGTTATAAACGTATTGCTCGGTTACTAAAACCTGTAAGTTTTATATTCATTAATTCATAAGTATTATGTGATCATGCTCTGATCTGCATCCGTATAATTATTGTACGTCCATAAAGCTGTGAATAAAATAATAATAATAATAATAATAAACAATAACAATGTAGCAGTCACCACTATCGCAGGTGAAGCCAACAACCCTGACAATAATATGGATTGACAAGGCCTTCAACGAAAGGGATATTAAGTCGGCACAGCTATCCCTTTAGACCAAAATATAGTTTGCCTCTGTTGCGAGAAAAAGCGAAAATATCAGCCTTAGCTAAAGAACTGAGCGACATATGGCGCTTAGTATCTGCTGAAGTAGTCCCTGTGGTCATCTTTGCAAATGGACTGATCTCCGAAAAACTAATTTCATCGTCTGCAAGTCATAGACTTAAGAACTGACACATTCAACTAATGCAAAAGGCTGTTCTCCTGAGTACTGCACGCATCGTTAAGTCGATATAACTGACAGCCCGAGTTTGCAAACGAAGCAGGCACTTTGGTTCTACAAAGATCCCGGTGTCTGCTATAGGCATCTCACTAAACGAGAGACTTGGATAAATAACAATAATAATAATAATAATAATAATAGATGACAAGAATGAGCTTAGAGAAGGCATTGTCGCCGCGCGCAAGCATGCAAGAGCGATATAGTGCAGCCCTTGCAGCGGGGGCGCACACCCTCCCGCGGTGTTTCCGACTACATAATCTCCGAGGAGAAGCCGCGCCCCGCAGCGCGGGTGCTTCGGCCGCAGTTTTCCTCAAGGATCAGAGGGGCGCCGCTCCTACCTCATGCCCCTTCCCCTACCTCCACTTCACCCCCCCCGCCACGCCCTGACCCCGCGCAGGCTGATTACGGCCCCCGGAGGAAAACACGGAACCTTTCTTAGCAAAGGATATTAATTCTCGACATGCTCTTTCTTTTGCCACGCGCGCTCGCCCGGCGGCAGATTTTTCTTTCCGTTTCGGTGAGCTTCAGTGCGACTTTCGGAGCAGGAGCAGAGCTCTGTTGAAAAACGATTCGCCGGAATATTGCGCGCCGCGGTAACGAGAAAGGAAAGCTAACACACGCCGTAAAGGGAAAAGTGGATTGTGGCAACGCCTTGCAAATCAGGAAGTGTCTACAATTTTAGACGACTTATAAGATTGTAGATCCTTTCATTTTCGGTTATTGCTGTCATCATAATAGTCACTTCGTAGTTCATTTCATCTTGTATACTAGCGGTATTGCTATTTTTATTTATATACTGTAATCAAGTGGTCAAACTTTTGAAAAGAAAGAGTACAATGGAAATGTTTATTTGTGATCAATTTCCGTCTATTCGTGATAGTTGAAATACAAATTGTTAGGGCAGAAGCAAAGGATGCCCGTTCATTCAGCAGATAACCCCCTGCCACATGGAGGGCGGCTACAAGTGCCGGTTGATGCCAATATTAGTGTTCTAGTGAACTGAGAAAAATAACTACCCCTCGTAATACAAGAATAGAAATAACGACAAAATACGCCGGCGCACTCTTAGAAACGTACCTCGCCGTTTTTGTTATTTGCGCACGAACTGTATATTACCCTGAGCTTAATTCGAGACTTTAATTTTGATTAGTAAATACGAGGTTTGCTTAAGCAATAGTTGCCGACCCTAGTAGTTTTAAGTTGAAGAAAAAATCAATATAAATATAAGCTGCTGTCACTCAATTATTATGATATATTGTAATTATTTCTTTAAGAATGATAACGTTCTTTTGCTTCATTAGCTCAATAAAATGTTATATTAGTATAATTCATAAGTAAATTGTATAATGTTTAAAATTAAATAATTATTATTCCTAACCGGAGGACCGCATAGAAATCTCAAACGCACATACTAATGTTTTAAATAGCTAATCAAATGTATCATCTATTATTCTACAATTGAATATCTCCTGATCCAAACAAAATCACACGTTCTACTAGAACTAACCACAACAATGAAAATTTTATTATGTTTGGCTATATTAGGGAAAAAACCTCATTCCTTTCGGCAACTAATGAATTAAGAACTCACGACCAAAACCCGCAATTAAATTGATAACAGAAACACTACCCCCCAATTGAGTTGAAAACTGCGAAACTAAAGAAAAGAATGCATCAAACTACTACTGAACTAAAGCTGGTTCAGTCTGAGGCGGCTCTCTGCTGGGGAAGATACCTGGAGAAAAAATGTCATCGTGTCAGTCGACTCTGGATCTCACGTTACAGCTATAACACGTAATTCATTTTCGGGTCTAAGGATTCTAGCAGTCTCAGGTTCCAGTCAGTTAACTCTGTCAATATAAAAATTGCTTAATACACACACTGGGTCCATTCCACGGCAAAACCGAAAGAAAATTCTCTTTCGCGATAATGAAAAAGTTTCTCCGTCTCAATTTCCTTTCGAATTTCTGGGATTCCCCCACTCGTTATCCAATACATTCCGCGATAATAAACCGCTAAGCGACGTGCGCGGTGCGCCGAACGAATCGCGCAAATTACTCTCGCCCTCGTGCGGGGGTTGGCGCGCCTGGAATGCTCGGCGCCCCGAGGCGACCGCCTTCCGGCCCCGCGTCGCCACTGATTGAAGGCGCGCGGAAGAATCGGGGCGGAGCGCCGAGCGCTGCTCCCAAATGGCCTCGCCAGGCGCGCACCGAGAAATAAGGGTGTGAATAAATTAGTCTGTAAGTAAAGTGTTAATTAGAAAGCAGTAGAAACTAGCTGGCTGGCTGACTAATGGTTTTTGTTACTAGAACGGTTTTTATGGCAAGAGTGAGTGAGTGGGTGGGTGAGTGAGTGGGTGGGTGGGTGAGTGGGTGAGTGAGGGAGTGGGCGAGTTAGTGAGTTAGTTGGTGGGTGAGTGAGTGACTGTGTGAGTGAGTTAGTGAGTGGGTGAGTGAGTGGGTGAGTTAATGGGTGGGTGAGTGGGGAAGTGAGTGGGTGAGTGGGTAAGTCAGTGGGTGAATGGGTGGGTGGGAGGGTGGGTAAGTAGGTGAGAGAGTGAGTGATGAGTGACAATATAACTGAGTGTAGATTTGGTATGGGTCAACTGCTGGAATCCTTAGACCCGAAAGTGATTTGCGTGTTATAGCCGGGAGGTGGAGGTGATCCTTGCATGCTGTAACGTAAGATTCGGAGTCGACTGACACGATGACATTTTTCTTCCAGGTATCTTCCCCAGCAGAGAGTCGCCTCAGACTGAATCAGCTTTAAGCGCCTGACTAGTCTCCCAACGAAAAGGTAGGGTCAAGAGTTGCCAGATATAGTGTTAGAATTACGAAATGAAGGAAATGGAATTATGGTACGATTAAAATCTAAATTTTGGTGTACTCGTAATTATGATACATTGTTTTAATTTCGCGTTAAGTTTGCAAACAGTTAAAAAATCTGGAGGTTTAAAAATATTTGGAAAGGAAATTTATGCCAAATCAGTTAAAACAAATATTTCAAATCATTATAATTCAAGATATCAGTATAATAAAAGGGTAGTAATTATCGTGTTAACAGAGATTTGCTGGTTTTTATGTGATATGTAAGTTAATAAATTATAATTTATGTCAACTTCTCTGGAATTTATTTATTTTAATAATGTTAAAATTGTAATATTTCATTGCTAATTTAATTTTATGAGAAAGTTTATGCGAAGATATGAGAATGTTTAATAAGATAAACTACTAATTTTTTTTAAAAAAATTAAAAATCATTGTGACATCAAAATCAGTAATGATGATATGGATCAGTTATGTTTAAAAGTAGTATAATTTATAGAGCGATTCCATAATTAGTGCGACCTGGCGTCACTAGTAGTATAATGCATACAAGTGTATATGTGTTGGTTGGTAACGAAGGGGGAGGAATGACGAAGAAAAATCGCGGGTGATTCATGGACCGTGATTCGTTTCGATACACGCTTTAAAAAATCTCCGGAGACTTAATGCGTGCGCTGTGTAGGAGTCATTTCCGCCTTCACTGTTCACTAGGTCCGCAGTCGGCGGGGCAGTAGAGGCGGGGCGGGTGAGAAGAGAAGCAGATGGCGTGACGTCGTCGAAACAAACCTCCGTTCAAGGGCCGTGCGATTTATCCCGTTTTCCCGCGCTCGCCACCGAAGTAAATCGGCCCAGGCCTCTGCCTCCGGTCGACGGCCCCGCTCACACTCGGTGTCTTTCGGAGGAAACGCGTCGCACGATTTCGCTCGCAGTCGACCAACAGCAAACGGCCGGGCATATTTCGGCTGTAACCGTAGGTGCGCCTACGTTAAAAGAGGATGCGTGTTCGACCGAAGAAAAGTTCGGGCGCGGTCGGACATCTAATTTTGCGGAACGGTAGTGATCGTATTGCACTTCACTAGACATCGATATTCAGTTTATTACGTGTATGAGGCATGCTATGGAAGGGATGATTCAAACTTCTCGATGAGAGCATTATGAGTTATGATAGAACACGAAAAAAATGTATGTAAAACAAACATACCTTTTTTATTACGTAAGCGAGGTTAAGACCATTACGGTTGAAGCGCCAGCAAACACGAAAATTTATATTTGGGAGAAACTAACAGAAACCCATTTCTCGATTTCTTGTTCTATTTTCTACCATAATTTTTGAGAATTGTATATAATGTGTTCCCCTGGTATATTTGTTCAGAAGCTAACGAAACAGTTTTTTTCTCAGCCCATGTTCAATGGCTCAAGTTTATTTTATACCGTTCTGCCACTTGGAAATTCGACCCTGTTCGCCTGAACGTGGCAAACGTAGTGACCGTGCCAGTGCTGTAGAGAGTTTGAAGTGTGCAGTCGTAAACGAACTGATTCTCACAAACGCAAATTCCATTGAACACGAATCCTTAGTGACTGCACCATACGGTTTTCTCTCCTTGGTTGCAATTAACTTCGTCGGCCTCTATGCGTCGGCCCTGTGCGAACACGGCAGAAGACAGGTGCGGAGTACCCTTTTGTAACCATCTGTATATTATTCGACTTTGCGTAAGTTCTTGAGAAAGAACTAACGACATACATTGAATTGTATATGCGCCTACACGAAAGACTTGACCACTTTTAGTCTGGTTTTATATCAGGAACAAGGACACTGTCTGTTGAACATTAAATTCTTGATGACATTGGAAAATCTGGCATTGCGACACTGATACTTCAAAGATTAATTAAAAGAGTTTGTCACTTGTATCTTATGTTTCAGCTGACACATTTTAAAGATAAGTAAATGCAAATAATGCTTTCCTTTTATTTTACAACTGTGTGAATCCCACGCACAAGAGATGTAAGATTGATAAGATATTGTCTTTGATAAAATGGATTTAGAAGTCTAAAATATCGCACTGAATATCTTTTGACAAATAATGTAAGTGCATTATAATTATTAGTAAGAGATTAATAAGTTGGTGCATTTTTGTTTGTAATTATATCTTCCGCTACTACAGTTTCTCAAATATTATCAAACTTGCGACGTTCATTTAAACTTAAGAAGTTCATTTGTTGTAATTTGTTTGTAGAACCGTAACTTTTCTTAAATATTGGCAATAATATAATATATTTCTATTCGTGTTAATTTTAAGAAGATTCAATTTATTGTGATGATTATATCGCACTTATATGCCCGAAGCACGAGTTCAAAATGTTCTCAGTAGTTTTAAAAGATTAAGATTTTTATTAAAGATATTTCATTGAAATTTCACTTGAGGTTTTGCAGTCTCCCATTTACTGTAGACAGCCACAACATGAGTAACAATTAATCACCTTGGACATTTATCGAAGATCACTTACACAGAAGTAATTCAATCGTGGAACACGTTTTACATAGTTCATTGTAAATACTACTGCCAATATTCCCCAAAAAATAGAACTTACAATGAACGAAGTAAAAGTTGTAAGCATTGAAATTAGAAGAAAATTACTGAGAAGGACACTAATTCAATGTATTATGTGATTTAAGTGAACTTGAAACGCTCTGTGAAATAGCTAAGCAAATTCGTTTCGAAATTAGCGACACTTTTTGAGAATTTCAATATCACATTAATTTATGAATGAAATATTTAAAAAAAACGGGTTCTTCCACTTCATTTTAAAACGTTTTCACCGTCATGCATTCTTGTTTAATGTCGCCTTTGGCTTTGAATGGAATGGTTCACATTTAACAGTAAATTATTTGGGATATTTTATTTTATTTCAGTTTCTTTTTTAATAATAAATGAAGTTATGGTTGTATACAACTCAATATGGTGAGCATTTGATTGAAATAATCACAAAGTGTTTTAATTAACTCGTCATATCAACGATCTTCCAGAATAGGTTTCGTGACCAAAGTCTGTAATCTCGATATGAGCCTGCGGTACTACGATCAATTTTGGCAATAGAACTTGGAAATTTGTCTCAACTGCGGAACTTCTAACTAGAAATTGGTATAATTTGGTTGATGATAGAACGAGGTCAAAGCTATCATAAAGTGAAGAGTGAGTCGTAAATCATTCATTGAGATAGTCATCTGAATAAAGAAAAAGAAAAAAATTAATGCTGTCATAGTTCTTTATTTCAACCCTAGCAATGTAAAAGAGCTCTACAGTTCTAAATAATGTTAATTTTCTTGGATACAACGTTTATAAAGCGAAGAAATTTCAAAAAGAATCATGATTTTGGTCAATGAATCGCCATGTATGTCATACATTTACTAACTATACCATGTTTCTCGTATATGATCAAATCGCGATTGCACGAAATTCTCACCGGAATCTCACGAATCATCTGGAATGGGAATACGTTTTAGTTCGTCCTATTAGAATCACAAATGAATGCATCACCAAATACAATATGTTTAGTTAATTCGATATTTATTCATAAATTATGTGTATAAGTAAGTACTTCAAGTATTTATATTTTACTTTGAAATTTACTTTTCCCAATCATCATCTCAAAAAATTCGGTAATTTGAAACCTTTACATTAAGAATATTTTTGCCATTTTTTAAGTTTTTAACTCGGACAACTTCCTGTACAGCTTGTCTTAAAAATACAAGGTTACAATAAGATATTGGTCAAAGTATCATGCTAAGTAATTTTTTGTTCTATGTATCTGTTCGACTAATAAAATAAAAAACCAATTATACAAAGAAAATTAGTGACAGTTGCATAGAATGTGAAGCATTCACTTCTTGTGTGCACGGTGTATTTTCTGCAATGTCAACTGAAGAGTTTGGGTAATTCGTGTTATACTTCATTTCAAATTCATGCTTCAATAGAACATAGTAATACCCCAACGTATCAAATTTATTTCTGAGAGAATACTTATTCACTCAAACCTATTCACTATATTAACTATATTTCAAATCGAAACAATGAGAAAATACTGGCTACGATGTGACTCTTAATCGTTTTATTTGAAACGATTCACAATTTTATATTGTTTGTTTTTATGTGGGGTTGTGAGCCTTGAAATGTCTGGCATATTTAGTCACAAAGCGTTGACCTTCTTGCGGAGGTGACGAACTGGCGACAGACGTATTTCGTATCTAGTGAACTGTCAGTTGGCGCCTAAAGGGGTGAGCGTGGGCCGCGTAAAGCCCTCGAGGCGCGTGGCGGCTAAGTAGACGAGATCACAGAGTTTTCGCGCCTTTGCGACTTCCGTTGAGGAGGGGGGAAGGAGAGGGGGAAGAGGGAGGAGGTAGGGGAAGGGGGAATGGGGGGGCGTTGCTACAAACGCAGCTCTTTCCTTCACGGCCAGGCCTCGCGCGGGCGTTTATGCCTGCCTCTCCTTGCTTTGCTACAATTCTCACCTTTCATTGACACCTGTGCACTTGCAGTTGCCATTCCTTGTCGTATTTATGTATACAAATACGTTCACAGTTGTATTTTAACCCCGATTTTTCATAGCACTGCTTTTCGCGGGCTATCCTTTGTTGTATCAAAGTTGCATAAAAGCGTTACAGTTCATTCCGTTCTCGAATACGTAAAAAACCTATCTGTTGTACTCTCCTTCACACAAACATTATCCTGTGTTATTCCTCAATTTCCGATCTAGCTTGACTGTTAGAATTCTGGGAAAATTTTAAAAGAACCAGGACGTATTAGTTATTGATTCCGAAAACATTCATTTAGACCATCTTCACAATTTGTAACGAACGCGTGTTTTTGAAATTTGGGATCGGATTAATCCGACGTTTGCCAGCTACCTGTACCCAAGATTGAACCGAACATGTGGTGACCATGAC
This sequence comes from Gryllus bimaculatus, assembly GCA_017312745.1. NCBI lineage: Eukaryota > Metazoa > Arthropoda > Insecta > Orthoptera > Gryllidae > Gryllus > Gryllus bimaculatus. Next base: position 1,166,290 of record BOPP01000117.1, read on the forward strand.
ATATTCCTATCATAGTCTCCAGCGTACATGATGTGCCTAAAATTTTCTTTCGTCACACAGTTATCAAAACTGAGAAGATTGTATTAGCTAAGGGGATTTTGAAACGAGTCAAATTCTTAAAACTTTACTACATTCCAAAGTATTTTAATTCCTGATATAGTTTGAACTTGTGTAACGTAAAAGTCATGCAACATTAGATTAAATCTCAAGTCGACTTGATAGCTCTAAATGAAAATCGTAATCATTGTAAAATAATTGTTACGTTCTTTAGTAAGACAAGAAACATTTTAAAAATTCTTTGTTGATTTTTGTTTCATGTAGAGAAAATAACTTGTTACTATTCGGCAACGACTTTGCGCTTACATAATTATATAACTTATTAATATAATTGCAGGTGAGTTTGGTCCCTTGCAAAAATTCAGAAAAAATGTTGCCTGGGTGTCAGTATTTTTGTTTCATAAAATATTTTCGATCGCGTAGCAATCATCATCAGAGTTAATCTTGCCGACTCTTGGCGGAGAACGAAATTCTTGAATTGAAGATTTCATTGACGACAACTGCATAGGTACTTATTTAGAGTGTCGAGTTTCAGGAACACTCTCAGATGAATGTAGAGAAGTAATAACCCCTATACACAGCAGTCAACATTCCTAATCTTGGTTAGAATGTTTTTCGTATAGTGATTGTGTTAATGACCTCACGTCCAAATTATGACTGACAGATGTCCCACGGCGTACATTTAGGAAGAGATATGTAAGCTGCGTGAGTATGTATAGGAGTTCCGATATTCACATAACTTACTCGAATGCAGGCAAAAATCACATGCTGGACTTTAGAGTTCAGTGAGCAGCTCATTTGAATGCATTCACACATCACAAACACTGGAGCTGAACACCCTATTCGCTGCCTCACTACATTTTTTTGATTTGATAGAAATCGAGCATACAAAAAAATCTCCCAACTTGCACTAGCTAGCAACACACACAGAAAACAAAATCGATTTGTAAGAATGTCTCACGATGAGAAACATGGAACAGGATGTCAAGCCTCAGTAATTATCGTTACCCTGGCCCTCGTCAATCCTCTCCCACGCGAGCCTTCGGCCGCGCAGCAACTGTCTCCATCGCTCCTCCAACTATGCCGTCCGTAAATGAGACCCGACTCCGCAGTAAACACGGGCAGTCACCGCCGCCGCCGC
>BOPP01000117.1:1171389-1189826 GCA_017312745.1 Gryllus bimaculatus
TGTATGGGCAGGTGGATAAGGTAGGTGGCCTGGTCCAGGCAGGCCAGGCAGAACAGACGAGCCCGAGCGGGCGGCGGGCGTCTGGCATCGCAAGGGCGCGCGGGCAGCTGGGTGGGAGGCGGCCGCCACACAAGGGCCTCCTCGTGAGTGCGGCGCGCGCCCGCGCTGCTTGCGCAAGAACGAGCTCAATATGATGTGCGCGGACCGCAGCGGCCGGCGCGGGGCGCGGAGAGGGCGGATCGGAAGGGCCGTGGCGGCGCGCGTGGCGATCCGCCCGCACAACCATACGACCAGCTGACTAGGTGTCTGCTCACACACAATCACACATGCTCAGCTACTCTCTCATCCACTTATTTACCTGCGCACCTCCCTCGCTAACAACCCCTGCCCGTCCATCCACCCGACTACCCATTCACCTACTATACCTATCTACCTTCTCTACTACGAACGCCTGCTCCAAATTAACCCTCCCAACTTCCCCCGACCGCCCAACCAGGTACTTGCTCGCTCATCCCACACATTCACCCACTCACTAAACTATACGCCCGCCCGCCCAACCATAACCAACCTATTTGCTTGCCCGCCTGCCCGTATAACCAAGTTCGCGCCTTGTTCTCTCCTCTCTCCCTCTCCCTCTCGTCACCCTCTCCCTCTCCCTCTCCTCTCAGCCTCGAAGAGACAGACGAGCCTCTCTCTCATTCTCACCCATTTACACACAAAACTCCGCGCGCCATCCCCCGCCCATTCGTATCTCTGCCTCCCTTACCCGCCCGCAAACATTCGCCTATTCAGGCGCACACCCATCCGCCTGCCCGCACATTCCGTCTCTGCGCTGCACCCTGCTCTGCCTGCCCGACCCTTCTCACATTGCTTATTACGCCTCCCCCCCTGTCCCTTGTCTTGTCTCCCCACCCTCCCGCACTTCTCCCATCTCCGCGACTCGCTCCGCGCGTTTAATGGGGGCGCTGCTGCTCCTGCGGCCCCGCGCTCGCACCCCCCGAGGCGTCCGGGCGGCAGAGCTGACTCGGTAATGTGACGTTACGAACGGGTCTCGCTCCGTCGCCGCGCGGGGCGCACCGGCGCAAGTTTACTGCCGGCGCGCTTTAAGCCCCTCTTGATCCGTTTGAAACCTGTTTATATTGTTCGGTTGAAAGTGTCCTTTGACGGTGGGATTTATGAAGGTAACTCTGTCGCGTCTGCTCTTCCGCAGGGAAGTAATTGTTGAGATTGCCAATTTACTAAAGGCATTGAAAAGGTCGTCAAAGGAAGCCGACACATCTGAGCGACGGAGTAGTGGTTTGGAGATGCAGGGAATCTTCAAAACTACAACATAAGTGGGCATTATGTTCTCGCAACTACTGTTTGAACTCGTTTTCCCTTGTTTTCAAAGAAAACTATCTGGTTTAAGATACTATTGCAGACTTATTTGGAGGTTCCTCTTAGGTACAGATACTTTTGTAAGTTATATCTCTGCAAATATAATTATTTTAAAAATAAATGAATATACCTTGACAATAGAGGATGCGATAATTAATCTGGGATGTTTACTGCAATTTGTCTCTCTTGAGAGCTTTTATAAACAATGTAAAATTCAGTTTGAAGAAATGGTAACTGATATTCATTACATCCCGTGGTATTATTATCGTCTTCAGTTACTACACAATTATTTTGGGAGCCGCAGAGGCTCAGTGTTTGAGAGGTGCTGGCCTGACGGACCCAAGGACCATAATATGTCGGAATTTCTGTCTGGTGATTTGCTTTTTGTGCGACTCCGGGGGTGAATACGCTTACTTTTCAAGTCAGCCTCAGAATATTTCTTGCGGGAAAGGCGGCCAGAGCGTTATATCGCCACACAACCTCCTAGGACCACATCGGCAAATGGTTACATTTTCACGGGGGAACTGCAATTTACCTTTACTTATTTATATCGATTGTCTGAAGTTTCGCTATTTAATGTTTTCCAACTTCCAAATAAATTTTTTAATGAATTTCTTGGAGAAAAATAACATAGCAATTGTTTAGGTAACATAGCAAAAGGTTGTATAGCAATTTTAATTTCCCATTTCGTCGGTTCCCTTCCATTACTTTCTACTACTCTCGAAATGATAGATCTGTACAGTTTCCACTACTTCTGGACATACAAAGTTTCTTATTGAACTCAGTTGTTCAACATAGTTTCGAGAAATACGATTCACAACGAAATTTTACTGCTCAGACTGCAAGAAAATGCTGAATAGCAGAGATATCCATCTGTCATAATGATTATACAAATTTCATGATGAGGACGGATATATTGCCGCTATATTAATCCAATCTTATAATTTAAAATGTTTTAATCAGTAAATTACTCAGCAGATTAAGATGCTGTATACGTTTTCGAAAAAAACAACTATATTTAAATGCACGAGATCAAAATTAAAGTAGCACAAAGTTGCAGTAAAAACCAAAGAAAATTGTTTGTACAATATAATTAGAGTCATATTTTTATCGTGAAATAATTTCAAAAACGTATAATTTCTTGTTAATAACAAATTAATCTAAAATATTAATTTTTGTTCAACTCACCAAATATTTTCTTCCGAATTAAATATTAATTAACATTTCACATAAATACTAGGTTTTTAACAATATTTTAGGAATGATTTTGTGAGCTCTTGGAGAGAATCTGTAGTCGAGACTTCGCAGTTTGAAGGGGGTCAGTATTTTTGACAAATAGCTAAATCTTAGAATGTGCGAATTCATAGGCGTGCGCAGTCTAAATCAAGAGGGTGGGCAACTACATATCTGAGCCCCTCCGATCCCCACCGAGCAATCTTTTAGCTTAAATATTTTTTGTTTATGAATGACTTATTTTAGTAGTATATAAATAAAACATTACATACAGAATGTATTAACTTTAATTACCCGATAAATAAATACAATTGATGTTAAACAATATTCTTTGTAGACATAGTTTGGAGACCCTATCCCTACCCCATTGATCATATTTACGTAAGTTAAATGTATAATGGAAAATTACGGGGCCTCTTTCAAAATATCTAGGGGGGATAATGGCCTCCCCTTCCCTCATCCCATATGCGCGTATTTAATGGAGTAGAAATACTGAAGTAGTAGTTACACAAGGGAAGTGAGTCAAGATAAGTTGTATAACTATTTGGTGTACAAGAATAATCCTATAGGTAACGATTGAACTTAATAATAATAATAATAATAATAATAATAATAATACCTTATTAATATCGCGCTCATTTCATAGGACCTGCTCTTCGCCTAGGCACTGAATATACATACATACACAGCCAATAACATTTTAAGAGAGGCAGGACAAGCTGTGCATTCTATCTGGAGGTGAAAAAACTACCGACCATCAAGGCATATGCCTTAAGTGATTGAGTAACGCAGAAAAAACTCAATCAGGTTGATGGCTTAGGGCCAAACATTATCAATACACCGAGAGGAGTGAAAGAGAAAAAATGAGAGAAGGAAAACATAAATGAAAACGAAGAGGAAAATCCGAACGAGAAGGAAGAAAGAGAGACTGTGAAGGGCGAATTATTTAGCGAGTGTCGGATATTCACAGTTGTCAGGACTCAAACTCTAGGACCACCCGGTCGAAGTCGCTGCAGATCCAACAGCAATGCTGCTTCTGAGCTCAACGCAACCGATTTAACACGTACAACTCTTTGAATCACCCCTCCTAACACAGCGTATTTCAAACGTGTTGCGTTTATCCATTTGCTGAAGCTGTTTGTCAAAACAACGCTGGCCGGGGGGGGGGGGCGCGAAATGCGCCGGCGCTCACGCGGGGAGTTGCGCGGCGGCCTGGCGGGTGGCGAGGCGCCCGCTTCATTACGTTGACGGGCGCACGCTGCGTGTTCCATCTTGGTGTGGCGCAATTCGAGCCGACTCGGTATATCACGTCGCGTCTCGCTAATCTCTGTCGGCCCTGGTCGGCGCTTCGGGAGCATCGAACTGTCATGAATCATTTACTGCCCAGAGGCAATGTTCACGTGAAAAACACCGTGATATGTTGCGAACTACAGCGCAATGAATGCGTTTACTTACGCTCAGCGCTCATATTATTAGTGATAGAATCATTAACATTAGAAATTTAGCAGTTTTAAGAATGAATAAGTATATTTACGTGTTTGGTATACGCTCGAATAAGTATCGAAATTGCTAAGTCCGAAATGTGCAAGGATGTAAAAGCTTATATATCTCAGTCTGAATATCAGTCTCTTTCTTTTTTGTTGTTATCCAATAACTTTTAAGATATTAGCACAGTGTTGTCTTTTGTTTCTATTGCGTATCGTTGCCATCAGTAATTAGTGTCAGTGAATCATAAGTGATAATTTTGCTATCACTAAATTGTGTATTTATTTATTTATTTGTTATTACCTAATTCTTATTTATTTATTTACTTATTTATTTATTCTTATTTATTTATTTGTTATTACCTAATTCTTTTTTATGATTAAATTCAGTTTGAGGCTTTTCAAAGTATTTCATACTTTTTTAATTAATAATATAATATTTAGCATAACCTTATTTCGACGATCGTGCGAAACGCACAGAACGGCATGAGAAACAGGACAAAAATAACCTCACTGTTCGAGAATAGCAAGCTTTCAAGAATAACCGCTTGAATCCAAACAATCGCGAACAAGCATCTGTGACAAATTGGAAAAAGAGAATCCGGCGTTCTTTCCCGCTCACGACCTGGGGAAATTCTCGCACTCGGCGCAGCGCAGCGGCAGGCTTCGGCCGGGGCTGTTTACACGGGTCGGGGCAGCGGGGGATCGAGGGTGGCGGGGCGGAAGGGCGCGTGGGCGGGGCCGGCGCCGCGGGAGGTCGCGGCTGTCGGGCGGCGTCGCGCAAATAAACAGCCGTCGGCTGGGCGCGCTTCACTCCACGCCCGCCGTAATGCGAAGAAGTGGCCGATCGGACTGGTCGCCAACGGCGGAAGTCGCCTCCGCGGCCACCCCCCCCCCCCAAAGGCCGCCATTGCTCGCTCACTGTGTACTGCATGGGCCGAAAGGCGAGGATGGACACGGAACAATCTTTATAGTTGATTTTTCGCATCAACTCTTTCAAAGGATGAGAATTGTTTAACAACTCTCAGTCAAATACGTTTGTTTCGTCGAGTCCGGTGTTGGTAGGTCAAAATGAGAGAGAAGTGTACAGCATTATGCAGGATATCTCAGACTAAATGTTGCAAACTTCTAAGGTTTGCACGGGAGGTCAAATATCACTTTTTGTCAATGGGGTGAAATCTACTTATGACGTTTGCAGTGATTGGTTGGAAATTAATCTTGTGCTGTCGTTTGCCATGTCTCTTTGATGCGTTATAGAAACGTGCACCATTGTAACGTTTGTTCTGAGGAACCGGTGTACAGGAATCTGAATCCTGGAAAAGGTGTTAGATGAAAGTAAGTACAGTAATCTGGTGTCCAGAGATTGGAACTCTACTGTACTTTTAAAGAGTCCGGGATAAATATTCCCCTCGTTTTAATTTTGCTAGTAAGTGCTATAATTGATAAATGTGTATAAAAACTGTAGTTCGACATTTTTCAGACTAGTGATATAATGGTTAATTTAACATTCTTATTAAGATTTTAGTAATAGGGTGATTCAATATTGATTATTCGGAAATTCTGCCCATTTAAAATATTATTTTTTTCAATCCAAATAATCTTGAAAAAATATATTCAAACGCTGCATATTCATTTCAAATAGTTCAATATCTGTGCCACCGAAAAAATCGACACACCTTCGCTCTGTGATATTTCAGTCTACTATGTGCCCGCAACGGAAGTGAGGGTGGGGCTGTTTTCGTGTCAGGCAGTGTGCCACGAGAGCGGGGTCGTGTAAACGTTGTAACAAGAATGCGAGTGAGTAAACTCGCCTAGTGAAAGAAGTGAGGAGGGACAGTTACGCCGGGGCGCTCAGTTTTGATGAGGCCACTTTTTACTCCACTGAGTTCATGAAGTTGCATTTATGTTCAGAACTAGCAGTGTACATTATTCAAACAGCGTTAATCACTATATTAACCACATAATATTCAAGAGTAGTAAACTAATGGGTACACTTAATGTAAACTAAACAGTACCACCATGTAAACTAAACAACATTGTAAACTAAGATGTACAATAATATTCAAGATAAGTAAAATAATGTTAAGAAACAAAAATTATCCATGTCATTTAGTAAATATCAGTTTATGACCCATTACAGGAGCCATCGGCGCCATAACAGAATCAAGCAGGTTTAATTAGTATATTCAATCAATACAAATTCATTATTACTTCAATTTTCATTATTATTCATGTTTATTTTTATAGGTTTCCAGGTGTTGAACTCGACTTTCTGCAGGCGACAGATTCTTACTTGGGCCGCCCCGATGGTAGCTCATGCTTCGGATACCCCACCGAATTCGCCGCCAACGGGACGTGTGACTCACATGGCGTGAGTTTACGACTGCAGACACTTGAGAACCTGTGTCGCTCGTAAGTCAACAAGCAAAGTCACTCTTTCGGACACCGTTACGTCTGTTCTGAATCGGCTTTCGGGATGTGACCGAGTGAAACGCGAGAGAACAGCTGTTAGTTTATTTTTTCTCAGTGCACTCTAAAACACAACCTACATTTTATTGGAAACTCTTTCCGGCGATTTCGCGTCAAATTTTTATATCCGTGTTTAACGGACAAGCATTCTTAGTTGTATTAAATGTCTCTGAAATGAGAAGTGTTTAGAATGATTGAAAATAATCTTATTATCAGCCCTTTTTCCTGCGTACCATTAACTCGATGTACTGTTTCGAAAATGTCTAATGCGTCCGCTCTTTCAGATTTGAAATAGGGACAATCATCGTTATCTGCTCAGTCCTAAAAAAACATATACCTTGCGGAATGAAACTCCCTCATTTATTTTAGAATCAATATAAATGTATTTCAATAATTTATAGCTAATACATTTTGTATGTTCAAATTCTTTACAACATTATTTCAAGAATTACAAAGTAATATTTAGTTGTTGCAAATGTCAAAATACTAAATTATTTGCGACTTTTTAAGATCGTTATATTTAAGATGTCATGAAAAATGAACTTCGAATATGAATTCGCAAACTTCTATGGTTAAGTTAGCTACTATATGATGGACGATTAAAGACTTCAAAATATTTTTTTTACGTGACAGGCAAAACAAACTTCAGGAAGCTATATACAATCTCCGTACGTCTTTAAATCTACAAGCATTGTTACCGATGTGCTCATAATAAGAAAATACTTAATATATTAATAGCATCCGCAAAGAGAAAAATACTTGATTTAATATCGACAACGTGAAATCGGTGAATATTGACTGACGCCCTTTATACTGCCGTTCATAAAAACGTATCTTATAAAATTCCCTTATTTGAATGATTTCTAAGTGAATCTTCAATCTAGATTTATCACTGGCATGTTCTCGCTTCTCATTTTGTCCTCTGTTCGATTGATTCGTTGATTAATGTTTCCTGATACGTCAACGTCTAAGACCATTTGTCTCGTAAGTATAGTGCGGTTTTTCCTCGGGAGGTGACAGTGATCTTCCCCCACTTTTAATGGTGCGATTCGGCTCCGACCTACCTGTCACGTAACAGAGGTTTCCCCAACCAGATATCTCCCACCAGCGAATATCGCCTCAGCGGGGCTAGCTCTAAGCTCCCGACCTGCCTCTCGGCATTTGTGTTACTGTCATGCACGTAAGCGCGTGTGTGTATGGGTGAGCATAGGATAAGGAAGGGAAAGGAAAATATCGCGCGGTCCGTCGTCCATTTTTAAAGGAAATGTTCCGGCGTTCATCTGGTATTGATCAGAGAAACCACGGAAAACTTCTGATCTGAGCACCAGACTGCTAGAATTCTCCTGCAGACAGCGAAAGAACTCGACCTATCTGTCTAGCTAGTGTCGAAAATGCTTCCACCGTGGGGAGTGGAAATCTAGGACTTCCGATTAGAGGGACTGCAGTGACATCAGTTGATGACACATCTCTCCTGGTCCTCTGCTCAATCTATGCTTTTAAGTATTACGTCTTGCGTGGCAGTTCCCAATTGAAACTGATATTTACCCAGCGGTCGCATACTGAAAACAGCTATAGTCATCAGGAGCCGTCACGAAACTAAAGAGGTTTTTTTATTGTGAAAGGATTTAGATTTTTGAAACTAAAAAATGTGATAGTAGTAAGTAATGTGATGTGGTAGTAGGAATGAAAATTTGTTTTGTATTATTATTCATCCGGATGGCACTTAAAGTACCTATTTTGAAATAGCGTGGTTTAAGTTGACCTAACATTCTTGTTCTTTCAATAACATTCCAGGAACTTTTATATGGTAAAACTTTGCAGCAAATTTCGCCCCTTTAATAACTCTCTTATCATTCCTTCTTCGGAATCTGCTAAGAAATAGTTTGAGAGATCAACGTGCTTCCGTACAAGAGTGAAGGGGTTTGTTTACTTTTTGCTTTATTTAAAGATACATTCTTTAGTTGTGGACTACCTCATTTGCCAAGAGCCGTTCTCCAAAACTAAAAATAGAGGAATATGTTTGTGAAAAGGTTAACTTTATGCTTATTCGGTTGCACAAAAAGTGCACCTTTTTTCACCAGCCATAATAAATATTGATCAACTTTTAAATGTAGATGAGAGGGTCATGATCTTGATATTATATAAAACAACAGTGATCCAAAATATCTTAAGTGATATGAATTATTGGTTATCGAAATTTACTTTTGTGAAATGTTCCAAAGAAATGGAACGAAATTTATTTTTAATTTAGTTTTATAACATGGAGAGGTTGTTTTTTATAAAACATTACATGCTATCATAAAAGTTTGTCTCAGACCTGTTTTGAACGTTCTAAAATATTTGGGACAAAATTAAGACACTGGATACAAAATTAGGAGCACCTAAAATTCGTTCACATTTTTTATTTCTTCTTTTTGAGAAACCATTGCTGACAAATGACCAGTCTAACCAAAAATTCAAAGTTGCTAATATATTTTATTAGGTTTTTGCATTGATTCGGTTTTTTTCGTACTAAAATTAATAGTTTTGAGACGATATTGTACAGATAAAGTACACTATTTATCTGAAGTTATTTTTATTCATTTCATAACTTTTTGTAGTTACAAAAAATTCATATTATTGTTTTATTTTGATAATATTTTTGGTGGGACAATTAAGAAAAAATCAAAGTTTTATTGTTTGTAATGAAAATAAAATACTAATCTAAATCGCCTAAAAGCCCTTGGAGCAATGATTATGAGTGATGTAATGTAATATTTGATGTGATGTAATATTTGTCAACTTACTTTGTAAAATTATGAGAAAATAAAAAGAAATGTAGTTCTCTTTTTACAATTGAATTGTCTCAAATGAACGATGAACAAGAAATTGAAGTTCCAAAGCAGAGACTTAGGAATCTTAATCTGAATGTGAGATGTGTCTTGTAGATTTCGCTGAGTCAAAAGATTTTTTAGAGTAATGAGCTACTTTGAAGATCTGACAGTCTTGCATGTGGAGCTGCTTTGCATACTTCATTATTCAGTTATAATAAGCCTTTGAAGTTACTCTGCGTTTTCCTTTGTCAGAATCAACGTGTGTTAAGCGACATACGAGTTCTGACGTTCTATTTCTTCAAGCATTCTCACACAACTCGTATGATGTGTATCAACTTCGGGTGAAATTCATTTTCATATTTTTTTAACTTAATGTATGACGACTCATCTCTTAATCTGCATATTTGTTGTTGTTTAACGCGATATTTGTTGTTTTTGTAGGTGTTAGGGATAGATACTATACTTAGGATCTGTCGGAAATAATCAGTTTTCAGATACCGGAAACCTTAGTTAATCATACTTATTATGATTAACTTCCCGCAGTAAATTCACGAACCTTATCTACGTTCATAATTTTCGCTGGATATCGACCAGAAGTTCCTTCGAAATACTATTTCACGTCTTTTCATCCGTCTTCTCAACTGCCGCATTCATTTTTCCGCACTTCTTGTCGAGAAAACCCTCCGCGGACGATTAAGGCAACGAAACATTTAAGGCGCCTATCGCAAGTCAAGGCGAAGAAGCAACTCTCGCTCCTACGGAAGAGCTGCGTTGTTGATTTTGGGCCGGGAGACGCTGGTTTCTCTCCCCGGGAGCGCTCTATCTTCCCTCGAGGGCAGCGGCGGCGCCTCCCGCGCGAAGCCCCGGGCCCCAGAGGCGTGACTGGAAAACTGCCGAGATGGGATTTTGCAGGTACAAGCGAAGAAATTAAGAGCCTACTGTAAACATGCGTGCCCCTGCATACTAAACTCCAAGTGGACAACTTAAACTCAATATAGTCTAGAGGTATATGGAAAGTGAATAGGTTCCGTGATGTAATTTTCGAAGTTCAGTGAAAAGCTTGAATACATTTTATTAATCGAGAGTTGTACAGAATTGTACAGTCATGGATTTTTATGTATTAACTGTATGTACTATTTTCCTTATTTTCGAATAAGAACTAAATAAAATTATAATTTAGCTTTATCGTTTAAACATGGTAAATTAATTCTTTACAATTACAATATATATTAAAATTATAAAATAACGTGTTCATACTATACGTTTTATAGAACTTTTTGTGTCTCATATAATTTTATTACAATAATTACACACTTTGTTGAATTAAATATGTCCATAACTTGTATAAAATTATTATTCACATGTAGTAAGTGAATTATCACAATTATGTCGATGCTTTTATGAGCATTAATATAAAATAAGCTTTTAAAAGTTAGACTAGTTTAAATATGCCGCAATTATTCACCAAAAATTGATTTTGAAGTTGAAATAGTTGCATACAGGAATGCAACATCGGTCCGGCAAGCTCTAAACTGCACGTTACATTAAATTGGTCTAATAATGTTTGTGTGTATACATGCTAATATTTTTCTGTGCTTTTTAACCAACACAAAATTTTGGATACGTGAGATGAAAATGCACAGAATCTCACATAACTCAAATCTTTAAAAAAAAATCCAGATTAGTTTTTAGCCACGTTCCGCCAAAGTAAGGACTTCATAACTGGATTTTAAAGTTCTGGAGCGCACCCTTTCAAATATGTGAATTATGGTAACGTGTATTTGCAGTGGAACATGTGTTTCGTATTGTGCTTGCGCCTGCCAAATTCTGCGTTGAAAGTCTCCAAAATTCCGCGCCCTGAATATGTTTGATCCACCCCTGGGAAGTTCTCTTCTATCGATCAGTTGAAAATATACGGGGATTTGTGCCAATGACGTCTTATAAGTAGTAAGAAATTCTTATTTGCTTGATGTATGATATATAGAAGGGCATGATATATATATATGTATGTATGTATATATATGTATATATATGTATATATATATATATATATATTCATATATATACATATATATACATATATACATATATATATACATATATACATACTATATATACAATATATATATATATACATATATTCACATATATATACATATTGTGACGTACCTGGGAACGGACTTTTCACGACAAATAATCATATAAAGGACGGGTACATTTTCGTGAATGGGTCTCCAGGGGAAATTGACGCTGCATTAGGAAGAATATTTAAACGAAATTCATTTTATGCAATTGGAGGTTTAATAATTACAACACTAATAATACATTAAGTTTTTTAACAATTCGGCAAGTGCGGCAGGCTTTTAAATAGTTCGTGCCACGAGTAACGCTTACTTTGAAGCTTCCGATGTCACCGGTTGACTGGAGGCGAGCGTGCGCCGTTGGCAACTGGCGGCGGTGCGCTCGCAAACTCCGTCCCGTCAAGTTTGTCCGGAGCCGATTTTCGGCGGTTGGTTCCGTGTACTGGCCCCAGCCACTCAGCGGCGTCCGCGGTCGGCAGCCCCAAATTACAGCCGTTCTCCTCAATCCCCATATCGATTGTTTCGCACGGTGCGGCCCGCTTGCTGCATTACATCCAAGCGGACATGGAATGCGGTCTATCGATCACTTAGATCCACTGTCAATCGGTTTTTTCATGATTCGGTCCTGGTTTGCAATACTTGTTTCTTCTAATCATGCTGATACTTTATTTTAGGCACCTCTCTTCCCACTCAATAACTATATCATTCACACTTGTTGGTAATTTCACCACATCATTTGTTTGGGGCATTACAGCCAATCCGCACTGCGCCCGCGGGCTTTCTCCGTTCTATATTCTTCACCGGGACTAACGCCCCCTCGCAGTATTACACCCGCGCGCTTGTGGCGTCCAGTTCGCTTCTTACCAAACGTCACTCACGGTCGCGCATCAACTGCCCGGTTTGACCGTTGGTGGCAGCGGCGGCGGCGGCGTCACTACGTTGATCGAATCGCGTTCCTCTTCTTATAATTAATCAACAGTTTTTGCTAATTATTCATGTAGAAAACGTTCTTCGTTCAATTATTAACATATACTGTAATGCAAGCAATCTAATGATTTATTGTAATTAGATTTCACAAACAAAAGAAAAGCATTGTGCAAAATAAACAACGTGTATAAGTTGAATGAAGATTCTTCATGGACCTAATTATAAAATTAAACGAAAGTTCTCTTTGGTCATCATAGATAAAAACCTGATATGCATTTCATAGAATGTAGAGTCTAATGCAGAGAAAGTTGTTTTAACAGCTCGGGTCGTTGTACTAATGGAAAAATGCTGTTCATTTAAAGCTTCTTTACTATGATTATTATTGTCATCTTGATCTGCTTTAAATTGATGTTATTATAAAGTTACATGTACCTGTTTTAACCTGTAAATTCAACACTAATTGTCGAAATACTTATGATTAAGAAAGTATGTTTTTATCTTGAAAAATTATTACCTGTAAGTGAGAGGTAGAATGTTTTTGATCTAATGAAAACCATCTCTGACCCTCATTTTTGTTCATACATACGCTCGTTCACACGCATATTCCCAGACACACGCTACCCTTTTCACTATTTTTTGTTTAATCGAAAGGTGGCACTAACACGTTCGCTCATTTTCGTGCAGATAAACTTCTTCCATTCCCTTCTGATAGCCGGACAGCTTCCTCTTACGATGGGAAACGACGCTCGACCTATCTCCTAAAGAATTTTTAACGTATGCTCTGCATTACGGAACTCACAACCTGAAAGGATGTCCCCTCAAAAGGGTTAAGATTTGTTTGATGGCGCGATCTCTAGCAACGGATAACGCACGTAGCAACGGCATATCTTATGGCCCGTCGGGGTTAATATGGAAAGCGGCGGGGCCGCGGTTGGCTGGACAATAGCGGGTCGCGACGCGCCGTGAGCTGTCGATCGAAATATCGACTCGGCGGCGCAGACGGAAACTCGGGAGGCTGCGATCTCCAGCGCGCAGGAGCCCTCGAGCTCAAACAAAGGCACCGGTAATGACCGCGCAACTTTTCTTGACCGATGGCCTGCCTTCCCCTTCCCTTTTACAATAAACAGGTGACGGTAAAAGCTAGCAGCAAACGCGAATGACAACATATCAATTCAGTATTTCCACGCGAAACAAAAGATTTTTGCCGTTGAAGACGAAAACTGTTCGTATTTTTTTCTCCAGAAAATGTAAAGAAATGACTGATATAGGTCCAGGTTCTTTACAGGAGACAGGTGTATCTATATTTATGAACATATTTTCGGCAACTTTCTGGTGATCTTGAATGAAAGGATGATTTATAGCAAATTAAGTGTGTTAAAAAGTTTGTCTTATTAAAAGACAAACTATTTAGACTATTACCATCGGTAGTATGTAATTCATAATAATAATGAACGATTCGGCCCTTCAGGCAAACGAAATCATTATACTTCTCAGGTCAAGAAAATAACGGGTCATTCTCTACACTGAAATGTAGGTTTCTCTTTGAATTTTCAGAGGTTGGCATTACTTACCAAATTTACAGGCCGATTTTATAACTATTACCCCCATTATCCAAATTTCCTCAAACCATCGGTCAAGAGAAGTTGCGAGGTTATTACTTTCGTAGTGCTGCTGCTGGCCGGCTGAGTTAGCCTCTGAGGCACCATTTGTCTCTGAAGCAATTAAAACTGGGAAGATCCAGGGTTTGAGTCCCGACAGTGGCGCTGTTTCAACACTAGCAATAAGCTTGGTCAAATACTGTCAGTCTATGAGAGAATTCTGGTTGCTCTATTAGATAGTTTTCTGTGGTTTTCGATTAATACAAAACGAATACTGCAGAAGCATTTTAAAAACGGGATGGTGCGCGATCTTTTGTTCCTTATCCTTTCCACGCACACACACCCAGAAACGCACTCTTATTGCGTGCACTAGACTACCACACACGCCGGAAGATCAGTCAGAAAGCCTTGAGGGGAAGGACGGTGCCCCGCTAAAGAAAACAAGAGGGAGCAAACCATGCAAGACGCTTCCGCGATTAAGTTGTGAGGTTTTACTCCCCAGCATGTTATGTTAGCAAAAAAAAAGTATTTACACAGAATCACATGAAGGAGCATTTACTTACAAGCCTCTGTACATTTAAATATACATTGTAGCGTTTTAAATTTGTTGAGAGTTGCATTGTCATCTCTTCCCCCTTTCTTTCATTTTATGGATTTACTAAGGACGCATGAGGTTGATCATTTCAAAAGTGTCTCAAAGTTGCCGCCCTTAAATTATATATGTTTTAAGTGAAAGTATATATTTTTAAATTTAAAGATAACAAAACTACGACGTCAATATGATGGAATTACTTTCATCGAACCACTCACCATATATTCATCCAGCACACACCACAAACCCATCCGCCACTCACCACACGCATACACACACACACACACACACACACACACACACACACAAACACACAAACACATTGTTGTTTACCAGACTCACGCTCTGCTCCTCATAAACTGACCCGCCAATTACGCGTAGCCTACCTGACTCTTACGTGAGATTCACTAGCCGATCACCCGGTGTGCAGCATTCGCTCATCCGCCTCCGTACACTCACTTGCCATGCTCTTGGAGGACATATTGACGACACAGTTATTTTAGAAAGAGAGAAATTTTTAAAAACTTTTTATGGAAGTCCTACCATGTTATTTCTGTATATGAATCTGAATCCTTCTTTTTTTATTCATCAAGTGTTCATATCAACAAAATCATGGATTTCACATGTTTGTAAACATAGATAAAATATTTAAATAAAACATTTTAATTTAAAAGTCATATTTTGATGATTATTTCCTTTAAATTAACGTTTCAGTAACAATGAAATTATAATTAAAGGTTTAAAAATGTATGTTTGAATTTTATAGATTATGTTTGCAGCAAGTAATTTATTCTTTACATATAACCCTCAGATCAGTCGAAAGAAATTTAAAGGTAGTGAGGATATGTTCTGAATATAGAGAAGTTTTGATATTATGGAATAATATTTATATTTGGGGCAACAGTACACCCCGATTTTGTTTGAAACTCAGAAATCGATTGTAATAATAAATTTCAACTATCAATAGAAGTCTCCCATATTACGAATCTAATCCCATTTTCAAAAATTAACTCTGAGGACGGGTTGTGAAATGGACAGGAAATACGGAAGGGAGGATTAAAATGAAGAAAAAATTCAAAAGTTTACTAAATAAAAAATAGGTTACATTATAGCAGGTATCTAGGTTGTCAGTCAATAAAAAATATAAAGATTTTGCAGTTAAATGCAATATTAATATTCCACATTATCCGACCCCTCCTTCGAAAAAAATGCCCTGAAAATATTAGGCTGAGTTACGCACAAAAAAGCAATATCACATGAAACACTTCTTCAATATAAAAGAACAATTCTAATTATGAATAAACAGAAATGAAAACATACCTCCTGATTTTTTTCAAACTCGGAAAACAACCCTTAATATAAACAACATGACCTGATGCCGGAAGACAAATGATTGTTTTTAAGGGGAACTCTGAAATTTTTCGGGATTGATATCATCATTTGAAAGCTTCCCTTTTCAAAAAAGAACTGTTAATATAACTATTAATTTAGAACTATACCAGAATATCCGGAGTTCGTTTATTTTTCCAACCATTCGCCACCAACAGTTAGTGACCGCCTTATTTTCTGAACAAATATCATCTTGAGATAAAGCGAATATCAAAACTATGAAAGACATTTCTTAGTGCTAGATAACTCATGTAACTAGGCCACAAACAAAACCATTATTGATATGTGGTGTTCCGTGGTTCGGTGTGTTATCTGATTAGCCGTTTGGCGAAATGTTCGAGCGAAACACCCGGACTAGAAAATCGAGATGTGGACTTCTGATCGTTATTCCGGATCGGTTGCCTTTGGCTGTTCATTGGAGTGCGTTTCACTACTCTCCCGGCGGCATCCAATCGATGTTCGAATGCCCAGACAGGAGAACTACTGAAAGCGGCACTTCCATTTCTGTGTTGTTGCGTCACAACTTGTATAATTTATATGTACAATTGTATATGTAATTTATATGTAATTTCAAAGACTACGATATGTATGGGTTTGATTTTAGTTATGATTTCATTACCAACTTAATACATTTTAGAATATCCAGAAACTACCGCTTTGAACATAACTTATTGTCTCTTCGATACATATTTCCATTCTCAAATTTTATTTTCCTTTCACTTGCTGTTCTTGAATTTTAGGATATCCATTTCCTCTTTGTCTCCTAAATATTTTCATTCTCTTAACTTATTGTCCATCTCGATCATTATTATTAATATTAAATAAAAACAATCATTAATGTCTCATGCCAAAGTCGAATTTAAAAAAATTCAAATTACTTTTAGAAAACTTTTTCTTTATCATAGTCACTCTCGTTTCATTTACTGAAACAACTATTCTAATCATACCAAAGACTTCATAATCAACTAATTATAATCAAGAGATATAATTTTGTGAAAATTTCCTGACTTTCCTCAAATTATATTGTATTAAGTAGAACGCAGATTCTCTGCACTTCGAAGAAATTCTTCCTTCAACTCACAGAATCGTTAACATATGTGATACAAGACAAAATTGTTAACGAACAAATTTGCTGTCAATCATTTGCATATTCTATGTATGTCCGTTTTACATCGCGGTGACTGGAACTATGAGTAGTGCTCCGCCCTGTGTTCTTGTGTAATGGGAGCAAAGAGAGGCCTAACGTGCGTAAACGTATGCACACGCACGACTCGCGTAGCATCAAAGGGCTTGGATTGAGTGACCTCTGCGGTGGGCATCTGCTTATTGCTCCCCGTTCTGCACCCACGCAGCCATAATGGGATGCGCGGGGTGGAATCTACCCTCCCCCGCTCTCGCAGCGTGCCTGCTGTAACTGACGTTAATAGATGCAACCTGTAACGAAGAGGCTAGACCCCTGCGATTGGAGTTTGCGAATTGGCAGATTCATATGAAAATTGTGTGCGATAGCTCTGCGGTTTATTTGACAGTTCCGTGTCCGCTCCATGAGCTATATTTGGCTTCAGTTCTGCATTCATTGATATAAATAAAAATAGACGTAAGAAGCAAACCTTCGTTATTATAAATCAATATTTTGATCTGGTTGTCATGAAACGAAATATTTAGGTGTGTAACAAAATGGACTGTTATGAATCAGAAAAAATGTTTATATCGTCATTGGTATATCTGAACAATATTTACGTAACTCAAGTGATCGTAATATTAAGTATTTTCCACAAGGATGCCATCCCCTTTCCAAGTCCATATTTTTGTGCATTTACTTTGAGATTACGGACCCTGTCACTAAGCGAAAAAATGCGACACAGCGTAACCTTAATAAATGCTGAAAATAAATTACTATTTTATATAGATTAATACAGATTTCACATCAGCGAGCGGTTGTAACTTTTATTTTGCTATTGCCTCGTAGCTTCATTTATTGCCTGGAGAAAATCAAAATTTTCAGAATCAAAAATACAAGTGTTTCCTTGTTTCCACTAAACTAATCGTTTTTCGTTGAAAACTTGATTTTATCTTATTTGAGGAAAGCTTTTCAATGTCCATGAGACATGATTTGTAGGTTTTTGACGTGTTGGAACGGTTATATTATAGAATTTTTTTAATAGAGTACCTGTAACGACTTCCATATTTATAGCTTAACAGTCCATGATTCATCACAACAGGATGTACAATCCTATTGTTTTTCCCATTTTTAATTAAAAAACCATTCTTGATAAAAAATATAATTCTACAAAATTAAACACTAACAGCTATCTTCAAAATTGTTTCCATAATACTCTCGTACCGTAGTTTCAAATCATGGAGATCTCATCAGTTTACTTACGTCGGCTTGCTCATTAGCATTTCGTACGAACATGCGTTTTTGTAATCTCTGCGTCTCATATCATGTTCAATCTAATTAAGAAGAAAAAATA
>BOPP01000117.1:1193508-1208309 GCA_017312745.1 Gryllus bimaculatus
TTTATAGCCACCGCAACCACCACCAACGTCTTCTCCAACGCTACAGCCGCCACCACAGTCGCCGCTACAGCCACCACCACCACTGCCACTATCTCTACCTCTGCCACCGCCAATACCATGATCAACACTACCATTACCAGCATCGCTGCACCACCATTAACCCCCCCTCCGCCTCGGCCACAGCTATCGCCACTGTCTTCACCTCCATTTCCGCCATCGCCACCGCTACCACTATCGATGATGCCACTGCTGCCGTCACCGCTACCGTCACTGTCAACACCGTCACTACCAACACTGCAGCCACAGCCACCACCACCGCCGCCAACTCTGCCTGTGGGCGCTCTCAGCTACAAGAGTCACGTAAACAGCATGCCACACAAGACCCTTCACTCCGTAAATATAATCATCGCCTTACAAACATAAAAACACATGTTGTATCACTTCAAATTCAGTTCGCGATAATAAAATTGTATTGATAGTAGTATCAACTCTTCTAGGCTCTCGACCCCTGAACGCATGTCGATCAACTAGGCTGATATGGTTATAAGTAATGTCTACAACTGAATGTTATTCTTTTTGGCAAGAATTTGGTAGAAAGTTTTTTCGTCGAGAAGTCTGAGAAGACACTACCTCGCCAGGTAGTTTCTCGTTAATCGAATCTAAAGGGTCTTAGTACATCTCGCCCTACGAAGCGGATTATTTTATTAGGCGACATTCTGTGAATAGAGCTTTTGTGTTTTCTTTAATTATTAACACAGTGAGGTTGAAAAAATATTACGTGACAAAATTGATTAAAAGTAACAAAATTCCTAATTTATTCAAGACGGAATTATATGAGATAAGTAAATATAGTCAGGAGGTTAAGTGTTTGTGGACTTCGTAAAAGATGCTACGAATTGAAAGTTTCAGCGGCACCTAGAGATTAGGCAACCCACCTTACATGTCACACGATTTCTCACACGAATGAGGGTGTCGCGCCGGTAGGAATACCAAAGCAGCTCGAAAAGTACAAATGATGTCGTCGCTTGAGTGCTTTCTCAGATACGAATTTTGGAGTGTGACATCTCAAATAAATGAGCGCACATCGTATGATACGATTTCGTTGTAAGGGGATCTCACAAGGGAAATCAATTTTACTGTGTGTAGCGTTTCCATCATGGGTCTTGCGCAGTTTTTCTTGTGTCATACGCTTCTAAGTAATCTTCTGTTCTTAAAGAATACTGCTCTGGTCACTAATTTTGGGCTCTCACGTGCGAATTTGAAAAATTCACAGTTGTAATCACATTACATAGAGGTTATTTTCGTTAGTTTTTTGTAGCGTCTTACTATCAAGCGACAGGTGACCGAATTCATAGTTTCTTAAATTGGCTGTAATGATCACAATTAGCTTTAGACACCGTGTTGTGCATTTAGTAGTCATTGTTACAAGCCCCGTACAATACTAGGTAATGAACTGCGAACTCTATTACGTATTAAGAGGTATGATGCAAGAGTGAAATCAATAGGTAAAAGAGGAACGTGATGTACCTTCGCTAACAAAACTTCATTTTTGTAAGCGATATATTGTTTAGATGCGTTGTGAAATGTTCATTGACATTAATCACTTAATACACAAGTATTTGCTTTCGTTTATTTTTTCTTCACAAAAATCACCATTTTTGAGAAAGAAGAGCATGCCACCATATTTAAAAACCCTTCTACGTCTTAAACACTGGTCAAAACGCTGAATGCCAATGTCTCTAAGACTTCTAACTCAAAAATATTTTCTTGGAAAGCATTAGAGCTTATTATTTCCGCTCGAGCTGAGATCCCTTTTTTGCAGGTTCAAAATAATAAGCAATACCCCTCTTTCTTCTACTTTCTAATCTTGATATTTCAAAGGAGTAAAACTCACTAAAGTATCTCATGGCAACTGTGATACGTTAATACATGTGTTTAAACATTAAATTAATTATGATTTAATTAACTATGACTAATGAAAATAGTTCTGATAGATTGATTAATGTTGTCAAAATAAGAAAAAACAATGTTATTTAAATATCTTGATTCGCATTTAAAATTCAAATTCAAATTTCTGCTACTCTGCTGCATGTTTTTGTATTTATTACGTATTACAATTCGTTTGTTAGAAAATCATTTTATCCATTTAATATCCGTCATTTGTATTGATGTGTCTGGAATAAACCATTGAAAACCGCCTCCCAATAACATGCCTACTCAAAGGAAAAAAACCTCCATTTGAGGAGTGCATTCCAGCCACTTTGAGAAGCTCCGCAGAGGCCCTACCCCCCCCCGGGGGCCGCCTCTCTTGTTCGGGGGTGGCGGAGTCGGGGCCCTCCCCGCGCTCGCCCTCCGATAGCGGCTCCGGGGCCGCGTCCAGCCGCCCAATAAAGGCGAGGCGAGGATCCCCTTTCCGTCGCTCGCAGACGCGTGTTTCTCCGCTTGCCCCGGGGCCTTTCTCTCGTCCCTGCCTTCCTCCCTCCGCCCCGGCAGGTTTCTCTCTGTCTGTCGCCCTCCCGCAACCCGCAGCGCGCATTCCAGCCTGTGGGGTGCATTCGCGCTTGGCACTACCTCGTCTCGCAGGTGAAGGGCGTGCTACAGTCGAGTGGTAATAGAGAGTTTTACCGCCAGGCGTAAGGAGATATCTTTAAACTCTGCGGATCACGTGACTAACGATGTTATACGGTCCCAAGGTACAACGCGCAGAAGAACTTTAGTAGTTATGACATTGCGTATTACCTTATAACAAAAGATGCAATTCAAGCGTTGAACAAAGGAGTTGCATAAAATATGAAAGAGTGTAGACTAGTGGTGAAACATTGAAACCCCGATACGATTCAAAGAGTATAACAAATCTGCGTTGTGATTTACATGTGGTGGCCCTCCGCGATGAGTATGCACTATGGAATTTTGAATCGACTTTTCGTGAGAATGTAGGGAATATTTTAAAACAGCGTTCGTTATGAGCATACGACATTACCTAACCCGAAGATATTTCATCATCTTTTCGCGAATTTCTTTCCTGGGTCCTTTCCAACCCTTTTCCGTTCATTCTTGCCCGCGATGTGGAGTTTGTAAGGAATACTTGTAAATGCCTCACATACGACTATCAGTTTATCAGAGTTGGAAAAATGCAATATTTCTAGTATTTAGAAGTCCATTTCGCCATTTTTGTAAAGTGACCATAGAGACTTCTACATGCGTGCGCTATTTATGAAGGTATAAGGTCGTATCTTAGGCCTAAGGTAAGACATTATGACTTCCAACGTCCGTCACGTGACTGTTAGTACATAACGGTGCTACCTTACGTGGCGCTAAAAACTTCCTATTTTTTATTTGAATGAAAGCACTCCTTTTGGATAATCGCTTTACGCATCATGTAGGTGCTGTAGCATGAGTTTTATTATGTTTGTTTCATTAATTTGAAATTTGATATTTTATGCTCTACAGATAAAAATAGTCACTTCATTCAGCCAGCTTATATTTACTCAATTAAAATAAATCAAAAATAAACTGTAGGAAATTGTGGAATAATTCTTCCCATTTGTAAATGAGTGAATAAAGGAAAGTATATTTTCATATTACCTTAAAAATTTATCTTTCGATCAGGTTATATCAAATCAACTAAACATCGCGAGCTCTGCGTCATTAACAGAAATGTGTATAACAGTAATGGCAGCAGTGGAAGCTTCCCAACGCTGTTTCTACAAGGCCTACGGAATGTGGCACTGTTGTACAGCATAAACCACACGACTATTTATGTGACTTCTGTAACCATTAAAGCTTCGCCGAAGTGAGAGCAATTTGATAAATCTCTAGCTACTGTGGTAAAAAAAAGTGTAAAATACATTTGCACTTCGTATTGATTTATTCCTATTGTATGTTTATGTGAGATTCGAATTGTGTTTTATCCAAAATATCTGCAAATTTTAGTTTCAAACTGTGAGTTTGAACTTGTTGGTCGGAAACTGTATGCCAGCTTTTAAAACGTCGCGTAGAGCATAAAATTCTAGACGACAGTGTGAAACTACTTTAAAGCTGCATACCCTTTCTTCATTTGCGTTGAAGTTTTTTCGTAGAACTCGAAATAACACTGAAGGAAAATCTTCCGCTGCTGCTTTTCCCTTGTATAATGGTAAGTTTACTAGAAGAAATAAGCTCAGCCATGAATTATTTGCTTCTCTCCCAAAATCTTCTCAGAAATGTTCTGTCATTATCAACATAAGCTAGTAAGAATATCAAAAAGGTTTTTTTCCTTTTAGTATTATGAAATACATACTTTAGATGTATATAATACTAAATGTGTGGACAGCTCTTCATTCTAAGTAGACTGAATATATTGACTCTCAAGTGAACAGATACGGAATACATAGTCACGATGTTAAAAATACTCAAGTACTCATATTTTGAAAACAAAATATAAGACATCTTATAAATTTAAAAAAATTAATATATCAAATAAGTAATTAAAATGTATAAAAGTCCTTTGTTTTATTCGAGAAAAAAATTACGAGAGAATTTAGAGCTGTTTTCGAGAAAATAATTGTGTAAAAATAGCGTATATTTCATGAAAAAATTACGCAGAAACTATTTCTCATCTTGTTTTATGATGTTTTGGAGAACAGATTTCATTTAAAAAATCTCTATCTTGATTGTTATAGTTTTAAGATAATTGGAAAAAATTTCATTATCAATGTCTTGTTAATACTCTTTTGATTTTTAAGTTGGTATTCATTGTTATTACTCATTTTCTATTCCCTTGGTTCATGTTATTCTATACAACATATCTTAGGAGACTTTTTTTCACAATTTCTTTGTTCGCCATGAGTACTTGGATCGACATCAGAATTCTAATAAGGAATTTTAGTTAAACATGAGTGCTCTAGAGCGTATTTAAGAGTTATGAGATCCGCGAAAGAAAAGGTAGTAAAGCACTACATTGTCTACTGAGTCATTAACATTAAAGTTTTACAAAAACCTTCAGATTTAATAGACAATTAAGATATTAAAAAGTCAGCTTCAGAACTTTTAAGCTCTTTATAAATTAACCGAAATTAAGACATCTATGTCAAACTTCAACAATTCTGCATACTCAATAGATTTAAAATGGCTCTACGAACCAACATGTAGAATGGAGCAACAGTACTTTTGAAACTCACCTTTAAGTCTAATTCTCACGAAATGAATTTTTCGTATGCACATACAAAGCACATTATAAACTCCAGAAAGATCAATGTGCTCAGCGATACTTTCTCTCTGTGCTAGAGCAAACGAATCAATAACTCAATTAACCTCTGCCAGACATGCATATTTATTTCTCTGTCCTCATATAAAGTACCACACAACAGTGTGTTTGTGAAAGCAGGGATAAAATTTCTATAAATCTCTTTAAATTCACTGACATGTTCACTTCACTATTTGTAGTGAATAACAGGCTCTATCTCGTAAGCCTTCTTTGAAGTGTATTTGAACAGACGTTGCTGGTTGGTTGCTGTCGGGTCATTCCGTATCTCTATATTTCAAAAGCCAGAATTATGGCCCTTCGTTTCAGCTCTTAACTGAATTTCGGTTAAAACCACGAACAAAGTAAAAGCACACAAAAGCCATATATTGGCGTGCTTATGCCGTGAATGGTTAACTAAATATAAAAAAAAGTACCGTTTCCGACAAGCAGATTTAATTCTTTGAGAATATGAATAAAGGGGTATACCGCCATATATTGTTTCTTGAAATGAATACCCGTATTTATCTTACAGAATTTTATTTGTTCACAGCGCCTGAAGGTAATCTATGACTAGTGACAGCACACGGCTTCAAATAGCTATAATATATTTATATCTATTCAGTAACTGTGTCCCTGTTCTTACCTTTTCTATCACCATGGATATTACATTCCCCTAATTGTTCGTATATTAGTTTAAAATATTAAAACTTATTGTATTATCTTGTTTAACACAATATTTTATGGACATTATCATAAAAGCAACAAAATTTGATAAAATAAGAGAAATCAACGCGTATATTATTCGAATTAGTAATTACTATAACCCTGAAAACAAAACACTACTGAAAAAAATCATTCTTCTTGCACTTAACATTGGTTCATATTGTATATGATTTTTAAATAAATAACTAAATAAACCATACGCAATTAAATACTCTAATTCTGAAACAGATCGAAAAAAATGTTTCTCTTAAAATGTCTGTTCTTTGCTAAACCTGCATTCGGAAATCGGACTATAATTCTTATTCATACAGCGCAAAACGTTCACTTACGTAGTTTCTGTAAGGCGTATTCCAAACAATGTTAATATATTTGTCTATTTTAACAACAGTGCTACACTGGAACAATATTTGATTTGCGCAATCCAGCCTTGCTTTGATTAAAAGACTTACGTCAGAGACAATCAATTACAGCATATTTTGTTTAGAATTTTTAGTGTAACTAAAAGTAATTGATTGAACTATACATAAAATTTTACTACTAAAAAATATATTATGTATAGTGGCCACAATAACGCTAATGACGGAAAATGATACTGATGCTTTAAGGGAGAGCTAAAATTATTATGGTAATCGTAATAGTATTCATATCAATTATATCTTCTAAGTTTTTACTTTCTCGCATTTTACTTACGTAGTATTGAGAAAGTATTGTAGTGCTGCAGCAGAAATAGGCAATTTTTGAGAGAACAATTTCGTGTTTTGGGACCCTGAAAGCAAAAAAACGGATAATTCTTGCTTCTATAAGTAGAAAATAACTTTCTCTAATACGTTGTGTACTGAGAATTTGGTTGAGTGTCTCCTTGATGCCTAAAAATTAATTTACGGCAAAACGTCTGTCCGTCTATCCGTCCTAGCGCGCGTCCGTCCGTCTGCCCGTCCGTCCGTCCGTCCGTACTATCCCAGCTGTCAGTCCGTATGTCTATCCGTCCTTCTGACTGCGACTCATTTATAAGTAGGATTTTCATCGAATTTAAATTCCCCGGTAGATCTATCTGATGCTTTTGAATTTGAAAACGATTTTGGGGGTACTTTATATGAAGGACATTTTCAAACTTTTCTCAAAAATGTATCCAAATTTTTCCTTCGAACAGAGTACGCTGATAAAATAGAGCATATCTATTTTTTTAAATTCTCTGAATTTTCAAAAATTGCAAAAGTTGAATTTTTCATGATGTCAACATTCTACTAAAATATTGAAAATAGATTTTATCTTAGTGAAATCATTTCTTGAAAGACGGATGCTAAATTAAAATCATATACAATTTTTCTAAAATATAATTAATTTTGCACATTTTTGTGTCAGTTATAGAATTAATTTCTCAAAACATCTTCATATTTTTTCATTAAATGTTTTTCTTGGATAGTGCAAAGAACGCTGATAAAAATGGCAAGGTTTTCGTTGAACTCAGAATTTTTGAAAACTTAATAACTTACATATAATTCAAGTATGTGCTATTGTAGAACCACTATTTTTAATATACTCACCAGTAGTATTGTAAAAGAAGCTATCAATTTACAGATCATACGCAGAATTAATTTTCCCCGGCCATTTTGGGGCTTCTTATGGTTACAATGAATATTCTTCCCCGTTTCGTATAACTCTGAATGAAGTAATAATGTTGCACAAGAAAGCACTTATTATTGTCTATGACTTTTGAATTGTCCGAATAAGTTAAAAATAATCATACGTGTATATCTTCTTTAATGAAACAATTATGATCCGGTGCTTTGGCATTAATTTCATATATTTCGAGGGAAATGTGTACAGAAGAGAATTTTAATTTTCATTTGCCTTCAAAATAATTTTTTCATGTAGTATATTCACAAACGTGCAAGCTATACAAAATCAATTTTTCATTACTAGTATTCACAAACGCGATGGCAATATTAATTTCTATCGTTTGATCAGTTACTTTTTCATTCTTGTTGCAAAGTTTTATTAACGTCACCATGTGTCAATGAAATGCACTTGATAAACACTATTAAGTAGAAAAAATATTCATATAAATAAATTTCCAACCGGCTATTGACATGAAAATTAAACAAAATGTCTCTTTCTTTTTGCTATTTCAAATAACCAATTGTTATATTTACATAATAAAAAAGTCTATAATTTGCAAGTTATTCAAATCACTACTTCTTTAAGAATACGTAATAGGTTCTAGAGAGCGGCAACAAGTATACCTATATGACTGACGATTGTGTTTGTGGTTCATTTTTTGACATCCTGTGATCTTTTGAGATAAGTTGTGTAACATAATAATATTGTTATAAATTTGTCATTCAATTCGGTACACATGGTCTTAGAGACACGTTTAAAAGTTGCAACGTTTTTAAACATTTTAGGAATTAAGGTTCACTGTACTACACATTAGAATTTATTATAATTTTAAAGTGAATAATTTTGAGTAAGAAAGTTTCATTGATATTTAATATATCACTGGATGTGACATGACGTATTGCCAATAAATTTAAATTTAAGGGAGGAAAAGAAAAATCACAATGGGATCAGTTTTGTCTACAGAAACTTATTGGCAATCTTGATATCAAACTAATTTAATAGGTGAAGATTTCCTAGCCGTTAACAAATTAGATCGCCAAGAAATATAACATATTCTCATCTTTGTGCTATTTGGTAAAATATTATTGGAGCTGAATATTTCACGATATTTCCCAATTGCTTTTATTTATAATTTTGTAAATAAATTCTCAAAATTGTAATGGCTTGATTTAAATAATTGGATCGTCGAGCTCTTCTATTTGAGAAAACGTAAACACGTTCTTTTCAATTTAAAAGAACACATAACAATATATTCATTTTCTAAACTTTATTTCTAATTTACTTTTAAGAAAGTAAATTAAGTAGTTCGTGCCAACTAGAAATCCACCTGTGTAAATTCTGAAGCTTGTAAACTGTCATGAAATAAATAATGCTGTTGTCAAAGTTTTTAAAATTAAGAATGTTGTAAACAACGTTTGGATAATTGTTCTGACCACAAATGTCCACAATTTTTAAATTATTTCCTCATTGTTTGCTCCTTCCTGGACTTAAATTCGCACCGTAAATTTATATTAAAATGGTGCAAACTTGATAAGAAAACAAATTGTTTTCAACATTTTACAAAAGCACACTCATACTTATTATATAAAGTGCGTAAACAAATTATTAAAACAACTTACATTCAACATTTTAAGAATTTTGATGTACATCATTATAACATTTTTTAGAATCTAAAAATTTCTACATAGAAAGTCTGCAATAGAGTACAGAAAAGTACTAAGTTTATAACTTCTTTCCATTTTATTGTCTTATTATATCTGAAACTCTTCCATGACACATACGCATATTCAGTATAGGTGTAACATATCGCAGATTAAATTGGTAGAGGGTAATTAATTCTTATTCCCGTTTCCCGTAATCTGTTAGATTTAAAACAATTTGCTTAATTTCAGAAAACGTACTACCAGTTATTCAGGTTGATTATTACTGTGTCCTACATTTTCATTTTGACATAAAACAATAAAAAGGTTCGTGGTTTTGGAAACTTTGATTTAAAATAATCTACAATTCCATATAGGCATATGCTTCACGAACCTATAAATTAAGATAAATGGAAGGAATTTTAATCAAAGGTATTAAAGATGAGAAATTGAAGGAGATATGTACTTTTCGCTTCCTGTACGACTTCTTTTTGCAACGCTCATTTCATAGCAAAGAGTACCTGGGAATCACTTGAAATGGTATGCTGATTCGATTCCAAGTCTAATCACGTTCCACTGTTGGATAAGTTGCGCATTTGAAAGTGACTCATTATAGTCAGACGCCCTCGCTTTGCTGCTAGACGCCCTGATGAGAGGACAAGCGGTCGAAGTGATGGACACAGACAGACGAGGCCCTTGTGTTATCACAAAGCGTTTGAAGCAGCTATATTGCATGCAACATCGATCATCGTTCTCACCAATGTAGAGAAGCCGTACTCACCTAGGCTATTGATGTGGTCAATTTGACGCCGTGCGTCAATAGTAGTCCTCTTTCGAATGGAAGTGACACGAAATTGGTTGTTTTGATTCAGGTCCAAATCATGTTACCACAACCGATTACTGTCATATTAGTCGCGAAGTACTTACTAGCTATTATTTCCCTCGCAGTTAAATTTACCCGTCTTCTTTGAAAATTCGTGCTATAACAATTTTTCGATTAAACGAAACACGCTTCGAAATTCTATTTAATTCTTGCATTTCAATAAAATATATCGATAATTTACTTCTGTCTTTCAACACTTCATTCTTTTTAATTAACAACGTAAGTTAGTTTAAAAAATAAATGTATTAAATCATTCAAATATGTCATTATTATTATTATTATTATTATTATTATTATTACCTATGTTTATAAACTGAAAGAAAATAATTTCCATTATTTCTTGTTAATTATCATACGACCTACTGTCACAAGTTTCTCTCTCCAATATTAAGTTAAAAAAGTTATTTTTCATATAAATATAAAGCATACTAAGTGGTTCTTAATTCTCGTTATTACGTATGAAAAACATTTTATTTATATTAAAAATTTGGGATCATTGAAAATTTTTAATTCAACTCTATTTCAAAAAAATTCTTGAATCTTACTCATTTCACCCAGTTATAATTTTTTCATTACAGCACAAGCAGATTTTATGGAAAGGAATCTGTTGTTAATGACAACTACTGCATCAGCGCTTCGATATCTTCTCCTGCCTCTCCATTTTAAAGGCGGCCAGGAAACAAATTTAGTTCCGCAGGAAGGAAATAACGTATTTATTTCTGCGGACCCATCTTCCCTTTTGCTGCTAATAGAGCATTTAAACAAAGAACCCGTTTCTTTATTTCTTCGTGATGTTACAATATTTCTGGTTAAACCTCTTTCCAAAACATTATTAGCGTTTATTAATGATAATTTAACTCGCAAAGGGAAATTAGAATACTTATGTAAGTAATCTATTCAACAAGATAATACTGGAACAAATAATGCGTTTTCAATCATTTCCGCTTAAGAGCAAAACCTGGAAAAATAAGAAGCTCTTCATCCCGTTTAGTTACCATATTTCACAATATGTGGTTCCCTACTTCTAGAAGCTCATATCGGGTTTTAGAGAAATTTCTGAACATACAACTTAATGCATAATGTAACAAGAAATGTAGGGATTTAGTACCGCATTTGCTAATGGTAAATGTTTTATCACCAAATTGCATAGACAATAAATACGTCCACGTCTCCTAATGTACCTTTGTATCTAGCATTAAAATTCTATATAGAAATTTTAACAACATCATTTTTAGCTGTTACAGCTACAAAACCTTTCATGAAATATGTGAAAATACACAGTATTGTAAATCGGTTCCATGCCCGCAAAATATGTGACAGGAATGAGACAGTAATAGAATAATACAGTATTGTGACGCGATGTACTATTGTGAAATCTTCAATGCGAACAATTAGTGCTTCTTACCAACTTTTAATGTACTTGCGCTTGGGGGGAGTAATATCCCTGCATTAGAATCCTCACTAACAAGTAAGCGATTAACATACATTTTCACTATAAAAATCTTAAGTTTTATTTATCATAATACAATAATGAGCGTGGATTTAAGATATAGAGGGGATACCAAATAGTAATGCGTTCAAAAATGCACCTTCGGTATGTCGAAGAAAAGACACCTTCAGGGGCATGTTGCAGTTAATCGTGTGAATGTTTGTTGTTACATTTACGTTACTATAATATTTCCATATCTTTCTTTTGAATAAAATTTTCTTAAAACCATTGTTATACATCCCTTTATTTTTAGATGCACAATAAACCAAAATTTTACGTACTGTTAAAACTGATAACATGGGAGTGGAATGTAAAGCAGAGAATGACTAAAAATAAAAATGTTGCACTATAGAGCAGATGACGTAAAATAATTGCAACATTTATCTCCAGTAATCCAAGGATCAGAGCACAATTAGTTCGACAATCAGAAAAAAACTTATTAGACTTGTTCCCAACTCTCGCATAAAAAAAATTGCTTCAGTAATTTCATGTTGCGTGTTTCACGACGATGAAAATAAATTCCACGAATACGTACCACGGTTAAATAAGAGAGAACAGAAACTTCCTCTTCTTT
Organism: Gryllus bimaculatus; assembly: GCA_017312745.1. Taxonomy (NCBI): domain Eukaryota; kingdom Metazoa; phylum Arthropoda; class Insecta; order Orthoptera; family Gryllidae; genus Gryllus; species Gryllus bimaculatus. The sequence goes on from BOPP01000117.1 coordinate 1,205,662, forward strand.
TATTAACTTTCGAAAACTTCGGCTACGTCTTCGATTTTCAAACTCTCAATAAGCAAAAGCAACTCGCGGTAAAAAAACAAAACTTTCACCAACAAGTGGTCAGCCTGCGGGAAGCAACTCATCCACAGCGTGTGCCCCGTGCAGACGTATTGTAGTAAAGTCGAAAGACTACCTCCTCTAGCTCGCCGGAAGATTCTGGGGGGCGGCGATCGCCGGCGACCGCCGCCGTCGGAGCGGCGCCGCTCCGGTGCAGCCTCTTCCTCCGCGCCGCTCCGCCGCCTCCGCCGCCACCCCCGCCTCGCCGCCGCCCGCCGAGGGAGTGTCCGCCGCGGCGGGGCCCTTTTCCCGAGGCGGCGGTCAGCGCGCGCCAACGCCGCGAACTGCGCGCGCTAGCCCGCGACGCCGCCGCGCCGCCACCGACGGCGACGCCGCCGCTGCGGACGCATGCCGCGCACGCGCAGCCCTTTTGCGGCCGACGCACGCCCCCGCCCGCGCGCGCGCCGCGCCGCCCACGCGCCCCAGTCGCCCGCCTCACAGCACCGCTCCCGGCGCTGAGCGCGCCGCCCCCGCTGCGCCCCTGCCGCCCCTGGAGGTCCACTCGGGACATGAAGTAAACATCACACCCCCGCCCTAAAAAACAAAAGATAAAACTCATATAAAAGAAAAAACAACCCTCGCCTCACCCCCGACTGCCACCCCGTAGTTCATAGCACACCATGCTGCTCCCACGCTCCCGCCCCCCAACGCAACCGCACCCCTCCACTGTCACCCACCGCCCTACGATTTCTGGCGCCCCCGCCGGTCCATTCAAGAAACATCTCCCCTGATTCATCGAGCTACGTCCTCGCCACGCTCCCCCTCTCGTAGGTTCACGCCAGACACACTTCTCCTGCTGCTACCCGCTCCCTCTTCACACCGGTCCCTCCACCCGAGTCAGCGGCGCCTCCCAACCCCACAACGTCCCTGACGCCACCGCAGGCCCATTCAGGACACACATCCCTGCTGACCCTCGCTACACCCCCGCCTCGCCTTGCCTGTAGTAGATCCACACCACTACTCTTGCTGCTGCCTAATGGATCCACTCTCGACACACCAACCCCACTACTTCCCGCACTGTTCCCGCTGCCCCTTTAGGTCCACTCTCGATTCAACACCCATCTGATCCCTCCTTTCCCCAATAGGTCCGCCAAAACTCCCGCCTGCTCCCCGTAGTAAGTCACTCCCGTCAATCCCCCCTGCTACCCTCCATTTCCACAGCCCATATTATATGCTTCCGCTGCCCCTTGCGTCACTCGTCCCACTGGACAGGCTGAGGTGGCTCGGGACATTAATTGATATCACAGCAGTGGCTTTGACCGGCAGGAACTACGGTCTGAGTCCCGAGGGTGATAGGATAACTACTAGGTCGAATTCATCTGCCGACTGGAGAATTCTCGAGGCTAGCTGCTCTGTTCGGGAATTTTTCGTGGTTTCTCTGATCACCGCCAAACGACTACCGGAGCAGTCCCGGTCGCGGACCGCGCGCGATCTTTTCTTCCAATGCCTTGTCCTATCCTCACATTTTACTTACACTCACTCTTACATGTACCACACACATTTCGGAAGAGCTGTCGGGAGCTTTGCGTTTGTCCCGGCAGGATCGGTGTCCCCCTGGTGACAGATACCTTATTGGGGGAAAAGTTCACAAGCCGACTTGTGGGTCAGATCCGGATCTTACATTTCAGTAGGAGAAGAAATCTACCTCCTCCGTGATATAATCATGTACTACGTGACTAATGACAATATCAATTGACGGAAACGGAAAATCGAAATAATCAATCAAGACTCCCCCGATCTCCTCTTGCTCTTCAATGCTCCCACACACTTGCTTTCCCCACTGCACTCGGATTCCCCCGGGGTCCCTCCTCCTACACCCTTTCCACTGCTCGATGTTCCGTTCCTGCAATCCCTGCTTCATAATTGTTTCCACCACCACTATCCGCCCACCCACAGCCCAACACCGCCCCCGTTGCTCTACACCAGGGACCCGTTCCCCCGTCGCTTGGCCATGCACCGCTTCCAAGTGCCTCCTCAGTGACCCACAGACCCGACACTGTTTCCGCACATCCCTTATTGTGTCAACCACACACTAAGTCTTGCTACCACCTCGCCGTTTCTGATTTATCTCTTGATACTCCGCAACGGCTAAACCGAACTATTCTTGACCCACGCTGCAAACACCTGCACCGCTTAGTCGTTAACCGACGCCGCCCCGTTCTGCTGGACGCCGCTTCACGCCACTTCACACCTCTACACACCAGACGGCTTCACTCCGCTTCCCAGAGATTTACACCGCTCTACACCGCTTACTGTTTTTTGTCTCTTCCTACCGTTTCACACCATTTACACAACTGCGCGCCGCTTCACGCGTCTCCTTCCACACCACTTGACTCCACCCAACTCCAATCCGCGAGAATCCCATCTCGCCATACACCGACAGCACAAGCCGTATGTAATATTCCTACTCCGAACGTTTATTTACTCCAATTCCTGCGAGTAGAAATAATTTATTGATCATATTATGTTGCGCATCATTATAACAAGTCCTCGTAACAACAGTTAAAATAATCAAACTAAAGATTGCAACCAACTAATAAAACTAATGTAAT